>APFE030835228.1:0-11052 GCA_000404065.3 Pinus taeda
CACAATAATAACAATATGGGGGAAATAGGGGCACAACAATATTAATAAGGGGTATAACTACAATAGTAATGGGGTAATCACTAGTATTATAGGGACCCAACATATTATCACAAGTTTTTTAATAATTATGGGAGAATAGCTAAACCTCTAACATCATTATTGAAGAAAGATGCATTTTATTGGACTCTAGAAGCAACTAAGGCCTTTGAACATCTTAAAGAGGCAATGAGCCAAACACCTTCTTTGCTATGCCATACTTCACAAAAAACTTTATTGTGGAATGTGATGCCTCAGGAAATGGAATTGGTGTTGTTTTAATGCAAGAATGAAGACCCATTACTTTTGAAATTAGTCCAATAAAAGGAAATTATTTACACAAACCTATTTATGAGAAGGAAATGTTGGAAATACTACATGCACTAAAGCAATGGAAACCTTACCTGATGGGAAGACACTTCAAGGTAAAAACAGATCATGATAATCTTAAATACCTTTTAGAAAAAAATATTATCTTCACAATAGCAACAAAAATGGATGACAAAGATGTGGGGTTATGGCTTTGAAATCATCTACAAAAAATGGAAGCAAAATGTTGTTGTAGATGCACTCTCAAGAAAGGATGAGGATATGGAAGCATTACTTTGTGACATTTCTTTTATCCAACCTGAATGGATAACTAAAGCAAGGGATGAATGGAAAAATGATGAAAAGGTGTGGACACTCATTCAAAAGTTGCACCAAGATCCCAATACATCTGATACTTTTAGCCAGAAAAATGATTCATCATGGTACACAAATCACTTATATATTTGTAAGAATTCCAAACTAAAACAAAATATTATTTTGAAATTTCACACCTCTCCCTTAGGAGGGCACTCATGATTTTAAAAAACTTACCATAGGGTCAAGAAGGAATTTTTTTGGGATGGCCTTAAATATGATATTCAAAATTTTGTGGCAGAATGTTTGGTTTTCCAAAAAAATAAAGTTGAGACAATTAAGACCCTGAGTTTATTACAACCTTTAGCCACTCTAAGTCGGCGTTGGGAGGAGGTCTCAATGGATTTTATAACAGGTTTACCCAAGTATGAATGAAAGACTGTCATCATGGTGGTAGAATACTTTTGTGCATTATCTCATCCTTTTAAAGCCAATACATTTGCTACTGCATTAATGGAAACAATTCAAAATCTTTATGGAAATTCAAAGATCATAGTAAGTGACAGAGATCCCATTTTCATTGGAAATTTTTGGACGATATTATTTTCTTGTCTTGGTACTCAATTAGTTATGAGCACCATTATTGCAGCAAGAATGCTGCAACTCTTGAGGCTACCAACTTTACTTCATCAACTCGGGGTTCGTACAAACTTGGAGGTGAAAATGTTGTATACACAAATAAATGCAATGGGTCCACTCTTTCCCACTGCTGAGTTTGGAGATAGACCACTTTTCTCAAACCAACCTTCTATTGATTTAGAAGAATTTTAATTACCAATTGAGAAAGGAGAATTTTACCCTAATTGAGAGGATTGAAATGCTACCTACTGTAGTAATGAAAGAGTAAAATAGATGCCTAAAACACACAACTCATCTAGCTATATGTTAAGATACCTTGATTCAGAAGAATTCTAATTTAACACACGTGAAATCCTAACTAACCTAAGCATGAAATCTGATCTAATCAAACATTTAACTATTGTGCACATGAATAAGCATAGAAACCCTTTTCTTTTTGTATTTTTGTGAAAACATGAATGCTAATCCTTTTTGATTGCATGGAAGGTGGTATAGGTATAAAGAGAGATGGTTGTGATGGGTCAAATGGCTTAGGAGGCAAGCAGGGGTCTTCTCCTATCTTTCATGATGCATTTCTCACCAACCTCTGCTGCTAGGCTTGGGACCTAACGCAAGAGCTTCATCCATCTGAGTCAACTTAGTGTTGGATCAAGGGAATGTCATCTTCATTAACATATAAAAAAAATACATATCAATGTTTTGTCTTAGTCCTTCAACTCGAAAGTGCTTATCTATATTGCATTAAAAATCTTAATCATAATGAGGCTTTAGGCCTCCTTATTTATACAACCGAAGTTCCAACAACTTCCTCAAATCTAGGGAGGCTTGGCTTCCAATCTTAATATTAACTGGTTCTTAACTATCACTGTCTCAGCTACCAATGATCCTCATGATTTGATTGAGGTATCTTTGAATGAGTGAGGATTTAATGAGGGAGATCCATCTCCTATAATCTCTCCTTCTTGTCTCATTAGAGTTCTTGCACCTTAATTAGCCATAATTTTCTCCCAAAAACCTGCAATCAATGCACATTAGACCACTAGACATAACATCTTACTTTTACTCTTCTCATTAAGAAAAATATAATTAAAACATGTAAATAATTATGAGAAGAGTTTATTTTAGTAAGCTTGAAGGTGTATTAAGGTCCATATATTTTACCCAATGATGAGCCCCATCATCACCCCCTACTAAAAGTGTTGCTCATCCTTTGAGCAACTCAATCTATGTCCATGTCCTTCACTACTTTGGTGGCTTTCCTGACATCCCATGCTTCTACTATAGTCTCTTCCTCTCATGAATAAAACCCTGCCTTCTTCTCTATCTTTTCCCACTGTTTTTTTTTCTTCTTCTTGTTTTCTTCCTTCCAACATTCCCAAAAGTAATGTTGGACTGAGCCTCAAGCCAATCCAATTGACTTTGAGTCTTCGTAGTGCCTTCTTATACATTGGGGTTTTATTTAGTGCCTCTCTCATTCTATCAGGAGAATGTTATTATCTGATTTTCAGGCTGTAAGGCAAGGTGTTCCATCTCCTTTGGCAGACTTGCTCGGTGTCATCTCCTATAAATATGAGCATGTATTGAAAGTGTGTGACTACCTGTTCTTTTATAGCAAGGTACCTTGGTGCAATCTTGGGATCATTTGCAATGAGTTTGTGGGTGCTGATGACATCCCTTGGGTTATATTGTTCCACTCTGATCATAAGGGGTTATGCCTCTTCTTTTTCCATTACCTTTTTCATCTATGTAGCTCTTGCCACCTCATGATTCATCCAAGATTCTAAAGCCATCAATTGCAAGTCCCTTGGCTTTGGATTTGGATCCCACACATTTAAATCTGTTAAGGACAAATTGTGTAGGTAAAACTTAGATATCTTTGCTCTATCTTCCAAGGTGATTTGATCGCAGAGATAAAAGAATTGTCTATAGTCTTGGAAGGGCATAGTTCCTTTTTGTGCTAGGGTATTTATATAGAATTGTAGCCATTGTTCCTTGAGGTACAAGGCATAAGACTTTGCTGGCATCCTGCACTGGATTTCCTCCATGGACAAATTGGCCATAGTTTCCAATTGGCTTTCCCTTTCTTGTTGCTGCTTCCTTGGCCATGTGTTCTCAGCCTCTAAATGAGATTTCATCATTTCTTCTCTGTCTCTTATGCTGCTCATTTCTCTTCCCATATCTTGCAATTTCTTCTCCATGTAGCCTACATCCTCTACCCCTTTTGATTTAGAAATTTGCATCCACTTGTGTGTCCTTTCCCTCTCTTTTTCAAGTTCAAAGAATAAGGGAATGGAAAACTTTTGTGGTATCACCCTACCTCCTTCAATGAACCTGTAGTAGGAGCTGAGGTTTGGATGTGGGCTAAGTTCTTTAAGTTCTTGGCCTTCTTCCTTTATTTCTTGTTGAGTAATTCCTTCTTGGTCTCTTTTCTGTGTTTCCTGTAGGTTTGACAGAGTTTCTTGTAGGATGGCCTCTGCTTCTTGTAGGTCCGACTGTGTCTCCTATAGGAGACCTTTTCCTTTTGATGAGGCTGACCTTGTGACAACCATCCTAACATAGGTGATTAGAGACTTGGGAGAAGCTTGTTTTGATGTTCCTTCTCCTTCATTTTTCTTTAGAGGGGTTGCCTTCTCTTGTTGCTTTGATAAATCCTCAATGACAATTGGAGTTTTGGTGGGGGTTTGAGGTCTCCCTTGTATAATCATAGTGCTCTTTCTTGTCCTAAAGTACAGTGGGGTTTGTCTTTGCCTCTTCCCCTTTGATTTGATAGGTGTACTTAGGGCAGTAAGAGCATTTGTTACCTCTTTATTTGTAAGCTCCGGAGACACCCTTGGTGGTTCTTCTTCCTCTCCATTTTGAGCTACAGACCTTTGTTCATACTGTTACTGTCAGTGTTTTCACACTTCCATCGGTGATCATATTGCTCTTTTGCATGCACATTAGGTGTTTCATTCGATCAGATACATTCCATTAGGTCATGGATCAACTGATGGTAGTGGTTTCATGTCAGTTACCCTCATGACATCCACCTATTGACCTGTTTACACATTTGTTTAGTCATTCACAGTCATCTTGTTTCATTTCATGTATAACAACTAGTCCTAGGGTTTAGTCCCATTAGGTCTTAAAGTTTGTCAATCATGCTCAAATAAAGGGGTCAACAGGCACATGGAGGTTCATAAAGTCATAAGTTTACTTCTGATATGCTCAATAAATCTTTTTCACCTCAAAACTCTATTTTGAGGTGAAAACATAGTATTTTTCTATTTTTGTAAAATTTCATGTAATTCAATTGTTTCTATATGTAATAAGCACTCAGCAGCTGTTCCTAGTCACCTTGCCAACTGTTGCCACTGCAAAAACAAAATTATCAAGACGTCAGTCCATCAAATTGCTAAGAAAAAGAGTCAAACTTCAAACTAAAAAATAGAGTTTTTGAAAAAGTGACTAAGACTTTAGAAAAGTGGGTTGGAAATGAACAAAAATTAAAGCGTATGGTATATAAAGCAAATTCATGATAGAAAGCCATTCCATTGTGCAAAAAGTCAAGTTGAGAGCTAAAATCGTGTTTTGAAGGAAGATTGAGTAAAGGAGGAAGAAAACTTGAAATTTGCAGCAAACCTGCCTGGCACTACACATCAAAGGGTGGCGCCGTGCATCAAAGGGGCGCTGCGCATCAGGCAGCTTTTCCCTGTGTAAAAATACACTGGCACTGTGCATTAGGGAGGCACTGCGCATTGGGTTCAGTGCGCTGCGCATTGAGCTGCCAAGGTTCCAATTCACCCAAAATCATCCTCTATCTATTCTTTTGCTACATTCACCTCCTAAAAAGTAAGTGTTCATATATCCTAAGCTTAAATAGGGTTTTCCATGTTTGGTTCATGATTTTTGATTCCTAAAGGTCAAACCCTAGCTTGCCTCCATTCTCTATTTCACACCATTGAAAAACCTTCACATCATTGCAAAACCACAACCCCTTGTCCCTTTTCCCAACTTCATTGCAAAACTACCCCTTGATTTTATTTTCCCTTTCCCTATTTTCCCTAAGAAACTAATCCCCTTTATCAAACCCTAAGTCCGTCATACATCAAACCCTAGTTCCCCAAATCCTTCCCTTCATTCCCCTACTTGACCTCATTACTATTGTTCCATTTACAAAATCTCTTCACACTCACCTTTTTTTTGTTCCCACCTATTATCCATTATTCACCATATCATCACCACATTATTTCATAGAGACAAAGCATGGAAAGAGGAAGTGAATCAAATTTTGAAGAGGACACACTTAGTGATAGCTCAAGAGAAAGAAATGTGTAGTCCAAGAAGCCTCACAAAGGTGGAAAAATCATCAGGGAGGAACCTATTAGCATGAGTGAACTCCTTGCTTGCCCACTAGCCACCACATGTTTCAGATATCAGTCCTGTTTTGAGTTTTGTGAAATGGTTGAGAGGGTCAAATTCCACCATGAGTTAGAAAGGTAGTTTGTGATAAATGTGGATAACAATATGGTACATCTTGCTGGGGTAAACTTCACTCTTTCACCAACTATCATTGCAAAGGCCACAAGAATTCCAGATGTAGGGGAAAAGTGGAACAAAAGGAAAAATATTAGTAAGCAGCATTATGAGCAATATATCAAGGCCAAGTACCTTGGCAAACTCAGTAGGGTGTTTCCTTTTAAATTCCTGGAGGATTGATATGTTCCACTCATGAAAATTATCATTAAATACTTTACATGTGAGGGTAGGTTCTCCAGACTTTATGCCTATCACATCAGATTTCTCATGCACTTCACCGGGGCCAGAATGATGAGCATCCCTTATTTTATATGCAAAAACATAGAGAGGATGACAATGATTACAAAGAGAAAACCATATCCATAGCAACTAAATAGCTTTTATCATTTTTCTGTTATCAAAATTATTATTTTGCATCAGCTCACTCAGTTTAGAATGCCATGGGAAAATTTCATTGCCCATAAGTGCTTCAAGAGGCCTCAAATATTTTAGATCCCTAAGAGGAAGGTGAACCTTCTGGGCAGCAAAAGGAGCTTAAGAATAAAATAGAGGAGGTTCTTGTGTTTCTCACCAATGAAAGAGGCACTAGGATGCTCTTTTTAGCTGCCAAGCGAGTGCTATCTCCACCGGGGGCGGAAGGTGTTTTGCCTTCTTCTCCAGATATATAGGTTGGCCAACAGTCAAAAAGCAAAGACAAAGGGAAGCAAAATATGCATGAGGAGAGCTCTACTGAAGGGCAAGACAGAGTTTATTTTGATTGAGGAGGATGTCGCTGATTTGGGCTCTCAAAGCTCAAGAGTCAAGGACATGATTATCAAAGAGAAGGAGGCTAAAATACAAGCCTTATCACTTAACCTTGAGAGGTCCAAATGGATCATCAACTTTCTTGAGCAGGAAAACAAACAATTGACAGATAAGCAAGTTATTATGGAGCTGCAGATGATTAGGGAAGATAGGCAAGAGGCAAAGAAGACAAAGATCGAGATGACCTCCTTTGAGCAAGAAATTGAGAATGACCGAGAGACATGGTTTGAAAGGGTGAAAATTCACCTTGATAAGTTGCTTGAGAAAGCCAAAAAAGAGAAGACAATTTTGCGCCATATGGCCTATCATTACTTAACTCGGAACAAAATTTGCAAAACAAGGGTAAAGAGGCTAAAAGCTAAGTTAAGAAGAGCCTTGAGGGCCAAGAAAGAACATGATAAACTCAAAATCTTGGATGAAGCTTCATTATCTTAGAAAAGAACTTAATGAGGTTGCCTCTTACCAAATTTGAGGAAATTTTGGAAATTTTTTTTCATTTTGCATTTTTGAAAATAGAAACACAGGAAATTCCGGTTGATGTGCAGTGCCACCGGTGCTGCACATTGAATTGGTGCATCCTATTAACAAATGGCTTATATATTTGGATTTAGCATAAAAAAATAAGCCAACCCAAAAAGTTTCATCAATTTTGGAGAAGATTTGGGCCACCAAAAGGGAAAAAAACACCCAAAAAATGCCCTCTCTGTCAGTTTTTGGACCCATAGGAAGCAGTCTTGGGAGAATCAACTTTTGGAGGGTCAAATAAACTCCAAATCAGAAAATTTAAAGTGCTCCAGAAACTAGGTAGGCAGAGCTTTCCAAAACGCCATCGGGGGCCTGATTTGGGTGAGTGGAAGGCCTCCAAATGCAGCCTTTAAGCAGTGCTGTACATCAGGCTCAAGGCATTGCACATCAGGCAGATTTTGTCAATTTTGCCTAAAACTCAAAATTTCGCCCAGTTTCTTTAGTGGTTGAATTTTCTTCTTGTTTAGGTAAATTTATGCATGGTAAATAATTTATTTTATGTAAGTATAAATGAAAATCACCTCATAGGGTAGATACATCAAGTTCAAAGTGGTTTTGAGCTATAACGAATTGGTTCCCTAAGTTTTAGAGGCAAGCTGTTCCACTGCCTACTTTTGTGTTCCTAGTTAAGATATGGTTGAAAACACCCCTTTTCTCATGGATTCGACCCTGATAGCTAGCATGAGTGGTTTCCTTGCCTATATTATGTAATTTCTTAGTCATTTGTAAACGTTGGACTTTGGTAGAAGTGGTGGTACTCATTGAACATTTGTATCAACAGTTTGGCAAGGAATAAAATCAGGTTTCACAGCTATTTTTGTGGGATTCTTGTGACAGTGAGTTTATGTATTGCTTCTTCTTTTTAATGATTTTTTTCTTATTTTTTATATTTATCCAAATCTATCTTTCTCTTCTAAAACTAAATGAATCAAGGTGAATGGACAAAATACACTGCTGTGCTTTGTCTTGGGAATGCATTTGGTTTTCAATGTTTTCAACTGTTTGAAGAGGATTCATAGTTTCTTTATTCCCTCCTCAACTCATCAACTATCTTAATCTACCATCTTAATCCATTTCCAGTACATAAACCCTTGTCTACCTCGCCCCACAGAACATGATTGTATCCCTAAGTTGATTTCCTGGACCCAATCTGCCTTCTCCAATTGATCCAACAACCAAAACCTAAAAATAAAACTAGAAACCCTGAGCTACTATACCTAGCCAAAAATCTACATTAAATTTAGTCATCTCAAGACCTAATTGCCAATATCCTAATTGAGATTGACAAGGAGAGAGCCCTCTCTCGACCTGGTAGGGCTAGCTACCAGGTTAAGTGTGGTTTGATGTTACCCTAGACCTGCCTTCCTTCAGCCCGAGATAGATACATGCCCTAACACATACTTTGTCCTTTTTCCTCTTTTCCATTTTATTTCTCATCCTCTTCTTTGTCTCCTCCTTCCTGTTATTTTTCTTCCTCTTTTTCTTTGCTCTACTCATCTGTTTCTTCTTTTATTTCCTCCTCTGTCTCTTCTTTTGTTTCCTCCTCTGTTTCTTCTTCATTTTCCTCTGTTTCTTCTTATTTTTCCTCTTTTGTTTCTTCTTCTCCCTCACTAGTAGTAGGGCTTCTTTCATATTCAATAGCTTGAATTTCTCCTTCTGCCTGCATGTCCATGCAATAGGGAATCTTAAGTTTTGTAGAGCATCTTCAAGGATGAGTTTGATCAACCCATGATGGGCTAGTTGTTGATGTTTTCCCTCTTGCACTTTGATGCTCATGTCCATCATGGATTGTAGAAGAAAATAGGGTATACTAAATCTATTATGAGGAGGTGTGTTCTCTCCAAATCTCAGTTCTTGGAGGAGTTTGAAGTGGTATCCATACACTACACTGTATCTCCCTTCACATGAAATATATTTGATGGGGTGGTATCTGACTTCATTCCAAGGGTATGGAGTTCTCTCCCTTCTAACCCTATTTTTTTCCTCTATTAGCTCTTCTCCTTCCAAAAATAAGCTTTTCTTTGCAAGGGTGTTGTTACCCTTGTCTTATTTTGTCCATGGTAACCCTAGGGGGAGTGTAGTGATTCTGCTTATAACCTCAGGGGTATTTTATACTGATAAACCATTCACCACAGTAGTGGCACTGGTCCTAGTGAGGGGTATGAGTGAGAGGGCAAATCCTCTGGCCACGTCATCATTGTATCCTCTCATTCTCTCAAAGAACCCCATCCATTGATGCCTTGTGAAAATTTCCACCACAAGAGGATGTTGGTGGATCCTTGCTGTGTTTGTGGGTTCTCTCTTGTTGAAACCTCCTGTCATCTTTCCCTGGTAATGGTAGAGGTTTGTGTGGATACAGTTCAAGAATTCTGGTAGGTGCGGAAGTTTTGAATTTTGACTTTTAGTGACATGTAATACAATTATTCTATTGTGAGATGCATTGAAAATTCCTAACCAAATTGAGGATATTTTTTTTTTTCAAATGGAAAATATGGAAGGTATGGCTCCTACCTCAATTTGCTACGTTCTGGTGAGGATAAACCTTGATTTGACCTCCCTTAGTTCCCACTGATAGCTCTATAGGCTGATTCCTCTGTATCCAGTAGGCTTCCTCTAGGTTTCCTGTGCGCTGTAGATGCTGGCTGTTCCTTTTAGGTGCTATTTCAGGAAGGCCAAGAGCAACCTCTTTGTTTGATGGGAATCAATGTTTTATTTACATTTATGGATGATTTTTTGGGGTGGTGTGTTGGCTGGCCAAGTACGATAACCCCCTTTTGGACCGTTGGTCCCACTATTAGTCCATCATTTCACTTTACCTTAGAATCATCTCCCACTTCTATCCTCCGTAACTTAACCATTTTTTGATTTATTCCATTTTTATTTTGATTTGAATTTTGCCACGTGTGAAGTGGTCTAACTCTTTTCTTCTCGTTGACTGACCGAAGGTGGCCAAGTTAATTGGCCACCTTTACTTATAAAATCAACTCTCGCATTATTCCTATAGTTTTGATCATATCATACTAATGAGAGAGCATAAGTAAGATAACATACCTGTGGGTAAGGTGCTTTGTTGATGATGCGTGCTAGAGAGTGGTGCCTCTTTTTTGTGCTTTTCAACCTGCATATTTCACTATGTATTGCCTCTTTTGATTCTTTGTTCCTTTTGATGTGCAGGTGCTAAAACTTGTTGCTGGTGATATTCTTGTTACTGCTAATCTCTGAAGGAGCTTATTTTTAGTCCCTGTTCTAAAGATTGCTGCAATCTCTGTAGTTTCCTTTGTGGGATAGGCTACTACAGGATTTCCTACAGGATGTCTACATGATGTCCTGTAGCTGCCTCTCCCTTAAAATTTCATATTTCTTTTTTCAAATATGAAGTATAAGGGGTGTTAAAATAAGTGGAGAAGGGTGGTTTGGAATGATAGGTGAGGGATGTTTCCTATGGGTATGGTTCCCCTTTCCTTCTTTTCTTTCTCTTCTGTTTTTTTTCTTCTCTTCCTTTTTTGGTTTTTGTAATCTATATTTTTTTGAACCGATTTCTTTGATGGATGCAGGGGTGACATGGTGATGAAAGGAATGGCTATGGTGTGGTGAGGTAAATGGATTTTCATCCAGACACAGGATTGTGTCATCACTTTTCTCTCGGACTGCCCTTCTTGTGGTTTTCAAGGTCAACTGTCATTCCTACAAGAAACTCTAGTAGGATTATACCGAATCCTGTAGAAAACACAAAGTTTGTGTGAAATGAGCTGGAGGGGTTTAAATATGGAAGATTAGGTGAATAATGGAGGATATGATATGATTAGATTAAAAAATGGCTCTTGTAGGTCCTGTTTTCCTTATCATGCTGTGCTTATCCTCCTCTTGCAGACCTGCAAAACAAAATTTCCATCTTTTATATCTTTT
>APFE030835228.1:11384-51846 GCA_000404065.3 Pinus taeda
AGAGGTTTTCAACCCAAAAGTGGGACTCAGGTGCCTCATGGAGGTTTTCACCCGAGTCTCTTTATTTTTTTCTCTTTTTATTTTATTTTTTTTCTTCAGGGACTTGGTAGGGTGGAAGCTAAGACTTAATCTACCACCATCACTTTCTTGTTGATCCTATTGATGAATTCTTGCCTTGAAAAGGGTTTCTTGTAGATATTTAATATATACCCATTGACAAGCAAAGGGACAACCTCCATATCAATGGTTCTTATCTGCACAACACCATTATCATGACACTTTTCTATTACATAAAGCCCTAACCATATAGTCCTTAACTTGCCTTTAAAATCCTTGTATTGGGGATCATACAACAAAGCCTTTTCTTTAAAATGTTTGTCTTTTATATTCTTTTCATGCCAAATTTTCCTTTGAACTTGAGTCACCTCTGTGTGCAGGAGGGCCTGCATCCTAAATTCATCTAACCCATTCAGCTGGAGAAATATTTCTTGTTGTGCCCTGGTGATATCTAGATCCAGTTGTGCTGGCATCCTTAAGGTGTTGCATTCAAATTCAATGGACAATAGGTCTTTCTTCCCATAGCCCAGCTCATAAGGAGTGAAGCAAGTGGTGGTCTTCCAGGTGGTATTGTAGGCCCAGGTGGCCTCCACTAATCTGTCTGCCCAATCCTTTCTGCTACTACTATCACCTTGGTCAGAATGCCTTCCAATGCTATGTTGGTTACTTACTCTTGCCCATTAGCCTATGAGTGGTAAGGAGTGGATGTTCTGTGCTTGATCTTGTGCTGGCTTAACAAAGTTTCAATCATGTGAGATGTAAATTGACTGCCTTGATCAGTGACCAATTCTTTAGGGTACCCAAACTTATAAAACACATTTTCCCTTAAGAATTCAACCATTTTTTCTTCTGTTGTTACTTTTATGGATTTGGCTTCAGCCCATTTTTTTAAGTAGTCAGTGCACATAATGATGTACAACTTCTATTTTGGCTGGAGGGTCAATGGGCCCAATGAAATCCATGGCCCACTTGTAAAATGACTCGAAATTCACTTGAGGTTGTAGAGGTATCTCATCCCTTGGAGTAGATTTTCCCATCCTTTGGCACCGATCACACTGACTGGTATACCTCCTCACATATTGGCAAAGAGTGGGCCAGCAATAACCAGCTTGTAGTACCTTGAATTCTATTCTTTTAGCTGCAAAGTGACCTCCGCAAGGCCCATCATGACAAGCCAAATGGATGTTGAAGACTTCCTCCTCCCTGACACATCTTCTTAGAATTTGATCTGGACCTAGCTTAAAGAGATTTCCCCCAATCCAAGTGAATGGGGCACTCTATCTTATGATCCTGCTCTTTTCCTTGGAGGACAAGTTTGGTGGCAACTGTGCAGACACCAAGTAGTTTGCTATGTTAGCAAACCATGGAGAGAGAATTAAAATGGTGAATAAATGTTCATCTATAACTGATCATCAACCATTCCTTCCTCTCCTACAGGAAAAGTCAATATGGATAAAAAATCAGCAACAACATTCTCCTTGCCAGGCTTATCGATAATAGTTAAATCAAATTGTTGCAATAAAAGTAACCATCTAATAATCTGAGGATTTACATCAGGTTTATTCATCAATTATTTAATTGCAGCATGGTTGGTATGTACAAATGTTTGGTAATTGGTAATGTAATGCCTAAATTTATTCAATGAATGCAGAACAACTAAGAGCTATTTTTTAGTTAATGTGTAGTTCAACTCATCTTTCGATATATTCTTACTGATGAAGTAAATGGAATAAGATAGCTTGTCATCTATTTGGCCTAGAGCTTCTCCTATGGATTTGTAAGAGGCATCATCATGTATATGAAAAGGAAGAGCCTAATTTGGGCATCACAGAATAGGTGCAGTAGTCAACTTGTCCTTTAGGGTGTCCAAGGCTTCTTGATAGCTTTCTGACCATAAAATTTTGGAGTCTTTGGCCAATAACTGAAATAAAGGAGAAGCTAACTTGCTAAAATATTTTATAAATATCCTACAGTATCCGGCTAAACCTAAAAAAGTTATGACATCCCTCTATTTTCGCAGAGTCGGGACCCTTTTGATGATGGCTATCTTATTTGGGTCTATCTGTAGTCCTTCTTGGGATATTGAGTGACCTAGAATAGTCCCTGTAGTCATCAAGAACTCACATTTTTCAGGACTAAGGGATAAGTTCATTTCGATGCATTTATTCAGTACCTTACCCAGGTTAGAGAGAGCCTCCTAGAAATCACACCCATAGGGTGTAAAGTCATCCATATAATTTTCTATTGCATTATGGACTAGCTCTGCAAAGATACTCTAGATTGCCCTCTATAAAGTGGCAAGGGCATTGCATAGACCAAAAGGAAGGACCCTATAAGCGAAAGTACCCCAAGGATAGGTGGAGGCGGTTTTATCCTGGTCCTCTGGGTGAATCTAGATTTGATTGTACCCATTGAACCCATCTAAGAAAGAGAATTTTTGTTTCCCTACCAGTCCATCTAATACTTGGTCAATGAAAGGTAGAGGAAAATGGTCCTTCTTTGTTGCTTTGCTTAACTCTCTGTAATTGACAAAAATCCTCCAATTTCCATTTTCCTTTCGAACCAGCACCAAAGGAGACACCCACTCACTGTTCGAGATAGGGTAAATGAATCTTGCATCTAAAAACTTTTGAAACTCTTCTTTGACTATATTCTTGAGAGATGGATTCCTTCTCATTTGGGGTTGTCAGACTGGTTTGCAACCTTCTTTGATGTAAATGTGGTGAGTACACACCGAGGGGTGAACTCCCTTTATTTCTTTGCAATTCCAAGCAAAGGCATCCAAATGCTCTCTTAGCATATTACATAACTTTTCTTCTTGGTGTACAGAGAGAGGGGTTGATTTTCAGTGTTCTTTTAGGGCTGAATTCTCTTGACATGAGTAGGGTTTGAGTTAGCTAAGGATAGATCAATCTGATGGTTGTTCTTGGTTTCCTTCACTACTTCCTCCAAAGACATGGTGTTGGGAGTTGAATTTTGGAGGATGTGTTCAATCAAATCATCTTCATCAGGCTGTCCTCCTCCCATGGCGGTTTCTAGGGTATAGAGTTGGGTGGAGTAGAATTCATCTTCTTCCTCCTATTCTAGCCATAAATGTAAGTCATGTTCTAAAGATGGCTAAGAATGAGGGTACAAGACCAACTTCTTGGATAGATTCCCATTTTTGATAGTCATGTTTCCAGCCCTACAGCTGATGTAGGCATCGATAGTGGCTAACCAAGGCCTCCCAAGTATGAAAGGATAACCACTAAATTTGGTCTTAGGCTGGAGAACTAAGAAGTCTGCAGGGTACTCCCAGGAGTCAATGGAGACCATCACATCCTCAACAATCCCCTTAGGGTCTACTGTGGATCGGTCTGCAAGCTCTAAGACTGTCATGGTCTTTCTTAATGAACCCTAGAGATTCAACTTGAGCATGGTGTCCTTAGACATTACATTAATTGTAGCCCCAAGAGCAATCAACGTATGTGGGACAATGGTGTCATTGATGTGTACATCTACTACTTTGGGTAAATTATCTGCCCCAGCATTAAGTCAAAGAGCTGTCCAATGACATTAATGGCAAGAGTGTCTCTTTTTCACCTCCCTGGATGTTTGAAACACTTCTCTTTAATCAGTTTGATGTGAATAGGTACATCCTTAATATCTTGGATAAGTGGGATTTTGACACATAAAATTTTCAATTCATCAAGAAGTTCATTCTCTTCTGGGGTATGCTGGACTGGATGAGTTAATATTTCAGGAAAGGGTAGTGGATTTACTCTAGGCATACTTTCCTCTCTTTCCTCCTCACTCTCCCTAGGAGGATATGGAGGTTGGTTATCCGGGAGCACTCTCCTAGACCTAAGGTTGATTTCCTAAATTTCCACAACATAAGCAGGGTAGGATGTCTCTCCATTGTAGACCTGTTGTGCCTATTTGTTGTTTGGGTTTGGGTTTGGTTGGGTAGGCATCTGAGGTTTTTTAGGTGGAGATGGGTGTAAAATCTGTGGTTGTGTAAGAGGTGAAGGAAATAAAGCTAGAGAAATGTTGTATGAGGGCCTCCACCCCTGGGATGGTGCATTCCACTAAGGTTGTGGAGGAATGTATGGCTGAAATGGCTGGTCGGTCGGCTTGAATGGTGTTGAGGTGAAAAAGACCAGGGAGAAGGTGTAGACAAGGAGGGATGAGTAGGGGGGGCCCAAGAGGGAATGGATGTGTTTTGGTTAGGGTTTTAATATGTATATGATGACCCTTGCATGCCCTGCTAGTATGGTCGAGGCCCATGAGGCCTCTGATTGATGTAGTAGAGATTTTTAGTCACCCCTTTAGTTCTCTGATACACATATTTTAATCTAGGTAGAGAAGGGCACTTGTATGTGGAGTGGTTTTCTTCATAGACCGAGCATATTTCTATAAGGTTTAATGGACATTCATTACTAGGGTGCCTCCTTGTGCATCTAGGGTAGAATATGGCTAATGATCTCTCTGTTTCCTCCTGCTTCCTCTTGATTTGAATAGTGTCCATATGTAGGGCAAGGGTTTGCACCATTTCACTCTTAAAATCTTCCAACATGTTTCCAGTTTCACCTTTTATAGATGTGTTGGAAGAGGATCAGCTGGCCACTATTTGACTAACCCTACACTTTTTCCTAGCTACCCTAGAATGGTTCTTGAAACGGTCTTTATATCCTCATAGGGTATCTGGTAGATGTCCCCTCTTGATAACAGGTTTAGGGTATCTAGGAGATCTTCCTTGATCCCCTTGAGTAGGACTAGCTTAAGTGACTCAGGATCAAGTGTGTACCTGGCCCTTTTATAGCTGAGCTAGAATATTTCCTCATAATCCTCTAAGGACTCAGCATGCCCCAAGTTCATTCTAAAATTTCCACTTTGGTGTCTTTGGATCTGCAGTAGTCCCTATACTTGTTTTTGAAAGCTTGCTGCATTTGAGCCTAGGTGGTGATATTATCCCTAGGTAAACCCATGAAACAACGCATAGCTTCATCCTTGAGAGTGTATGGGGATAATTTCAATTTCTAATCATCAGTGGTGTAATCATAAGTTTTGCATATGACAACAATTTCAAATGAGAAAGTATTTGGATCTTCTGAGGTCAGGCTATGGAAGTGAGGAAGAGAAAGGGGCTTATGTTTTTCAGCTTGGCATCCCCATTGGTTTCTATGATGGGAAAAGCACCCTCAATTGTTTCTATATCTCTCCTTTCATTTCTATTTTCAGCCATTATGTCAGTTGGAATGGGTTCTTCTTCTTCCCCTATAGGCTGTTCAAAAATATCTGGTTGTTCGTCGAAGGGGTCCTCTAATTCACAACCACCGAAGAAGAGGGAAGGTTGGCTGTTTGAAGTGGTGGGGGTATTTGGTATAAATTTTCCTATTCCTGTGAGGCATGAAAGAAGTGTTTTGTTTTGTTTTTCAAGCTTTAGGATTAATTGCAGAATGGAAAAGACAAACTGAATTGAAACTAACTGTTGAATGAAATCACTTCAAGAATGGAAAGGAAAGAAAACCAACTTACAACTATCTTGCAAAAATGAAACTAATAATAGAATGAAAGAGATAACAAATGGAAGAAAGAAAGTAGAAATCACATCTACTCAAACTCCTCCTAGGAAACGACACCAAAAAGTGATGAGCACCAGTATTGTAGCAAGAATGATGCAACTCTTGGGGCTATCGACTTTACTTCATCAACTCGGGGTTTGTACAAACTTGGAGGTGACTGTGCTATATACACAAATAGATGCAATGGGTCCACTCTTTGTCACTACTGAGATGGGTGATAGAACACTAGGGTTTCTCAAACCAACCTTCTATTGATTTAGAAGAAGTTTGATTACCAATTGAGAAAGGATAACTTTACCCTAATTGAGAGGATTGAAATGCTACCTACTGTAGTAATGAAAGAATGAAATAGATGCCTAAAACCCACAACTCATATAGCTATTTGTTAAGATACATTGCTTCAAAAGAATTCTAATTTAACACGTGAAATCCTAACTAACCTAAGCATGAAATTTGATCTAATAAAACACTTAACTGTTGTGCACATGAATAAGAATAACAACCTTTTTCTTTTTGTTAATCCTTGTTGATTGAATGGCAGGTGGGATAGGTGTAGAGAGAGATGGTTGTGATGGGTCAAATGGTTTGGGAGGCAAGCAGGGTTCTTCTCCTATCTTTCATGATGCATTTCTCACCAATCAAGCTCAAAACATGCCACTATAGGTCATCCTACAGGATGTCAACAAGATGTCTGAATTCACCTACATGATCCCTTGTTTTCCTACAGGAATAGGCCAAAAGCATAAGGAGTGATTTGGAAGGTGGTATGGAGCTTAGGGAAGGTAAGTGATGGAAGGAATAAGGCAGGGGAGTGGTTGGAACTCACTCAAAACTCAAACCAAAGCTCTATGATGGTTGGATTTGCTCAACAACCATGGCAGGTTGTCATTGTGAAATGATAACTCAGATTGTGAACTTAGTGGCCTTTTGCGATCATGGGTGGGTATGATTTGGATGAGGCTGATGATATTAGGTATTCTTGAAATATTGAAACTCCTCCAATATACACAACATTGTTGACATTTGTCCATAAATCATTTCAAAACAAGAAAGGTTTACAACAACATAGGAAAACATAATTTCATCATTTATTTGCCTAGTTCATGCATGGAAATGATTGAAGCCTATTATGAAAGCACCATGAAATCTAATACAAAGCTTAAGATATCAGAAATGACAACTACAACCTATCTTCTAAAACTGAAAGATGTTGACCTAATTAGCAGAAAAACCTTAAATTTCATAAGAAACCAAAATTCTATCTTTTTGGGCCGAATGAGAGTTTTTCCTCAAACCATGATCCCTGAATGGAGGAATGAGGTAAGATCCACCTGTTATCAGACTTTTTTGATATTTCCTTACCTCTTTAATGATACTATTAAAGCTATGCACAAATGGAAGCAAACTAATCAAATTCACCAATACTTGCAATGTAGCAATGCCAAAATCAATTCAACAAGTAATCTATGAAATAACTTAAGCATAAAAGTATAGTAAGAGGAACCTCTACTGCTAGGGTTGGGACCTAACCCAAGAGATTCAACCCTTTGAGCCAACTCAATGCTAGATCAAGGGAATGCTCATCTTCATTAACATATAAAAAAAATACATAACAGTGTTTTGTCACAATCCTTCAACTCGAAAGTGCTTCGCTATATTGCATAAAAATCCAAATACTAATGAGGCTCTAGGCCTCCTTATTTATACAACTGAATTTTCCAACAAATTCCTTAAATATAGTGAGGCCTGTCTCCCAATCTTAAGATTAACTAGTTCTTAACTATCACTGGCTCGACTACCAATGATCCTCATGATTCGGCTGCCTGCAACTCTGAGCTGGTGTGATTTGATTGAGGGATCTTAAAATGAGTGAGGATTTAATGAGGGAGAGCCATGTCCTATAATCTCTCCTTATTTTCTTATTGGAGTTCTTGCACCTTAATTAGACATAATTTTCTCCCAAAACCTACAATCAATGCACATTAGACCACTAGACATAACATTTTACTTTTACTCATCTCATTAAGAAAAATATAATTAAAACATGTAAAGAATTATGAGAAGAGTTGATTTTAGTAAGCTTGGAGGTGTATTAAGGTCCATATATTTTACCCAATGATGAGCCTCATCAATTATCTCATAGCTCATCTTATCATCCTCAATCTAATGGGCAAACTATGATAATGAACAAATGTTTGGAAGGATATCTTCGTTGCTTTGTATATGATAAACAAACATAATGGGCCAAGTGGGTACCTCTGGCTGAATGGTGGTATAACACTTCCTTCCATATTGTAGGAAAAATGACCCCATTTACAGAACTTTATGGATATCATCCACCATACATCACATCATCTTTAAGAGAAAATTCTAAGGTTCAAGTAGTGGAAGATCACATCGAGCATCAACAAGAAGTTCTCTAACTCTTAAAGGATAACCTCAATATGGCACAAAATCAAATGAAACAACAGGAAAATCAACATCACAGTGAAATAAGTTTTGATGTAGGTGACTGGGTATTTTTATGACTACAACCATACAAACAATTGTCTCTCAAGCAAGCTAAGAAGGATAATAAATTATCACCCAAGTACTATGGTCCTTACAAGGTGTTGCAAAAGACTGGTACTATGGAATACGAATTGGAGCTTCCTGCATCTTCCCAATTACACCTAGTTTTCCATGCTTCAAGCTTAAATAAGGTTATCACTGAAAAGATTCTAGTTCAAATAATGTTTACAAAACTTAATGAAGAAGGAAAAATCATATTTGAGCCTGAAGCAGTCATGGAAACAAGAACCCGATAGCTATAGAATCAATTAATTTCAAAGTAACTCATTGATACAAGTGGATATTAGTGGCCACCGGCCTATTACACTTGGATGCCCACCATTGTTTCTTTTAGTTTTTTAGTTTCCTTAATTGTAGCACAATTTACTATTTTTGGGAGTTTTTCGAGTCCTAAACTTCTGGAGCCATTTTGAGGCCCTAAAAAACATTTTTTTTGGAAATATTCATTTGGAATATTTCATTACATCATGTTTTTTGTTGTAGTCCTCGGAGAGATATTTCCAACAAGGTATCATGCACGTCAAACAAAGATAATATGACCAAGTTACAACCCTCAGAAGTTGGCTGCCCAACTAACCCCAACGAGGCCCATAAACTCTTGGTGTTACATCTCCTTGGGTTAGGGTTTTTGCTTGTTATGGTTTTCTCTTATTGTTCAATAACAAAAATTCCCTTGAGGCTCATTGTAATTCAGTTTAGAGGCATGTAGCCGCCACATCTCTTCTCAAAGATCAGATACCATTGCTCGAGCTAGTCTCATTTCCATTCTGTTTGTAAGAATATTCCATTATTTGATATTAATGAAAGGAAGTGTTATTTCTGCTACATCTTTGTATTTATGGTTATATCTATAATTTGTTGCATTCATGTTTAAATTCAGATCAGTGGTATCATGGTGGTCTTATCTTTCTCTTTTTTTCCTTGCATGTCCCCAACAAGGTTGAGACATAAGGAGTTACGGCTCGAACTGTTTGAACCTTTGCAAGACCAGCCTCGTAAATCCCAACGACCTCCCATGGGGGAAGAAAATAAAGACGAGGGAGCAGGAGATCCTATCAAAATATTTCTCAAGGAAGCCCTCGAGAAACAAAGGAACACGATGGTGGATACATTTACCTAGATCCTTCAACGGTTGCCCACTAATGACACATCCACATCCGACGACCACTCTAGAGGCTCCACACCTTTTAAGGTCAAATTAAAATTTGACATTCCCATATTTGAGGGCCAAATAGATGCAGATGCCATAGATAAATGGTTGAATCTTCTAGAAGGATATTTTCTGTTCATGATTTTTCTAGTCGAGAAAAGATTACATTTTCTCTTCCCAAAGCCTCCCCCCACGTCAAGGAATGGTGGGAAACCTATTGTGAGTAGAAGGATGAAAGTAAAACCTCACTATTTTTAGCTCCTCCCACTTGGAATTCATTCTGAGATGCCATCAAGGAGCACTAATACCCTTTCGGGAGCTACGCGGACAAATACATAAAGTGAACCATGCTGCAGCACGGAAGGGACCAAGATTTGCCGGAGTTCACCAATGTTTTTCATACCCTTTGCACAAAGTTGGGTATCAAGGATTCTGAGAAACATTTGGTACTCAAGTACCGTGGCTACCTACATAGATACATCTAGGATGAGATGGAGTTCCTGGAAATCTCCTCACTCGGCACAACGTATTGATACGCTGTCAAGATCAAGCAAAATTTTAAACAGAAGAAGCGAGACTTTGGATCTGCGAATCCAAAGCAAGGGAAAGGTGCCCCCAAACTGCAAAACAAAGGAAAAAGCCAAGGTGGGATGGCTGAGGACAACCCACCAAGGCCACAAGCAAAGGAAAAAACTGCAAAGCCGAAGAAGGACATGGGAAAGTGGTGTGAGTTCCACAAGAGCTCCACCCAAAACACAAGTGAGTGTTGGGCCAAGAAGTCACTAGTGGCCAAGCTAAAGGATTCAGAATTAGATGCATGTTCTGCCTCTAAGTCAGAACCAAATAAGGGGAATGAAAAAGGGAAGCAGATTATAGATGCAGAGCCCAACACCACCACAAACATCCAAAAGGAGGAACCCGAAGATTGAGAGGAGGAGGAGCACATATTCCACACCAAGATGTGGGTAAAGGGTCCCCACTACAATTCATTGTTGATAGCAGGAGCCAAAATAATCTCATTGCAGCAGATATCATGAAGTGGCTAGGCTTACGGACCACAACAAACCTGCAAACATACACCATTGGGTGGCTTCACCACAGACGTGATCTGTGCATGAGCCAACAATGTCGCCTTCCATATAGCATCAAGCCCTTCACAAATAAGGTATTATGTGACATTGCTCCCCTTGATGTTTGAGATGTATTATTATGCCAACCATACTTGTGGAAGCGACATGATGTGTATGAGTAAAGGCCTTGCATTATTATTGTTACATTGGGAAATATGTTTTATAAGATACTGAAGGTAGCACCACTTATGGCCATCGCTCTGGTTACTGCAAAACAATGCAGTAAGCTCATTTCAAAAACTGGGAAATTTATTTTCTTGATGATATGCCCTAAAGGAAGGAAGAAGATAGTGGCCACAACCTCCAGACAGGGCCCCTTCGCACGACAACAACATATGGACAAGGTCATGGAGGAGTATGAGGACATCTTCACCTCCCCCGTAGGGGTGCCTCTACACGGTTAGGTCAATCAATCCATTGATCTGACCCCAGGTGCATCGTTACCCAATGGACCAATCTATCGGTGCTCCATTCTAGAGAACGATGAATTCAAGAGGAAAATGCATGAGCTATTGTAGAAAGGTCACATTCGGTTGAGTTCATCACCCTGTGGGAGCCCGATCGTGTTGGTACATAAGAAGGATGGGCCTTGGAGACTCTGTATTGACTATCGAGTGCTGAACAAGATCACTATTTGGAATAGTTACCTGATCCCATGAATCGATCACCTTTTGGATGATCTCAAGGGGGAAAATTATTTCAACAAGATTGACTTGAAGTTTGGATATCACCAGGTACCAATCAAACCCTTCGATGTGTGGAAGAATGCCTTCAAAGCCGAGGGTGGCCCTTTTGAATGGTTGGTTATGCCTTTTGGGTTGACAAATGCTCCTGCAACCTTCATGAGGTTGATGGATGAAATCTTGCGGCCATTCACCAACTAATTTGTAGTGGTATACTTGGATGACATCTTGATTTTCAGCCAGAGTTGGGAAGAGCATCTCCACCACATCTGAAAATTTCTCCAAACATTGCGACAACACAATATGTGTGCCAATTTGGAGAAATGCACTTTTGGCATGACCTAGGTTTAGTATCTGGGATACATTATTGATGAATGAGGGGTACATATGGATCCAGCCAAGATACAAGTCATTTGAGATTGGCTAGCCCTAACCACTATGATAGAGCTCCACATCTTTATGACTTTTGCCAATTTCTATTGCAGGTTCGTGTTGGGGTTTTTTCATATCACTTGGCCCTTGAGTCAAGTCACCAAAGGAAGAGTGAAATAAAAATTCTTTTGGTCCGAATGTCAATAGAAGACATTATCAAAGTTGAAAAATCACCTCTACTCTACACCAATTCTCACATTACTAGACTTGCAACAACCATTTGAGATTGAGACAGATGCCTTTGACTATGCTATTGGGGAAGTCCTTACTCAACAGAGGCATCCAATGGCGTATCACAGTGAGACACTTTTAGACACAATTCAGAAGTATCCCACTTATGATAAAGAGATGTATTCCATTATGCAAACCTGCCAACAATCGAAGAATTACATTTTTAGGAAGGAAACAGTCATCCTCACAGACTACCGATCCCTATAGTTCATACAGACACAAAGGAAGTTGCAAAATGATCTCTATCAGAAGTGGTCCACATACCTACAACAATTGCATTTGAATATCAAGTACAAAAAGGGAGGTGAAAATAATGTTCAGACTGCCTCAGCCAACCACCGATCATGGCCTTAACCACTGTGCTCAACTCTTGTGGGCACGAGACTTCTGATTGGCCACTTCTCTACAAAAGTGACCTAGAATTTAGCCATAGATATCATACGCTCTTGGAGGATTAGCAAGTTTTAGGTTTTCACCTCCAAGATGCTCTATTGTGCCACATGGGACACCTTTTTGTTCCTTCAAGTGAGCGTGCTAAGATGATTTTGGAAGCACACTACAGTCGGGCCGCTGGGCGTTTCAAGGTCAAGAAAATGGTGGCAGTACTACAAAAGTATTTTTATTGGTCGAATCTTTGATAGGATGTCAAGAAGTACATAAGATCCTGCACTACCTGCGTCATTGCCAAACCGAACATCAAGAAGCAAGGTCTCTATACTCCATTGCCTACCCCTAGTTGACCTTGGGAATTCATCTCCATGGATTACATGTCAGGCCTTCCTTCTACTAAGCATGGAAATGACTGTGTTTTTTTGGTCGTTGATAGGTTCTCGAAGATGACCATTATGGCAGCCTGCAAGAAGAGTATCACAGCAGAATCCACTGCTAAAATCTTCTTTGAATGAGTGTGGGTACACTTTGGGATCCCACAGTCTATCATATCAGATCAAGACAATGGGTTCCTTAGTACATTTTGGTCCAGTCTTTGGTAGATGGTGGATACCAATCTCACTAAGTCCACAACTTTCCATCCCCAAACTGATGGCCAAACAGAGGTCGTCAACAGGATGATTGTACACATTCTGCGCATGTACAACTCAAATCATCCATGCACATGTGATAAGAGCCTCCCCTATGTCTAGCACAATTACAACTGGGCTCTCCATATCTTGATTGGATACAACCCTTTTCAAGTGGGCTTGGGATTCTAGCAACTATGTCCCATTGATGTGGCCATACCATTTGCAATGACTCAAGTAGATTCGGCTCATGTCCAGTTCGAAGACGACAAGGAAAATAAATTCATTGAGCACATTAAACACATCCAAAAATAGGTCCATGAAAAATTGGACAAAGCTATTGCTAAGTACAAGCAGCGGCATCATCAACATCGGGTGCCACACAAGTTCCAGGTGGGGCGACAAAGTTTGGCTACATTTGCAGAAGGAGCACCTCGCTAGGCCCCACCACAAGATTTTCCCACTTCTATATGAGCCATACACCATTAAAAAGGCTTTGGGAGATAATGATTTTGAGCTTAGCATTCCCCCATTCCTTGAACTGCACCCAGTGTTCAATGTGGATTGTCTTTAGCCATACTTTCCACCATTGCTGGACAGATCCGACATTGCTGAACAACTCACACCAATAGAGCTAAATCCAGACTGCATGGAATAAACTACAACTAATCGTATCATGGATACATAGATCAAGAACACTCTCCAATAGAATATTCAACTATATAGAGTAGTCAAAGCTCCCCAACTCCTGAAACAAGGAAAATGGCTCACTAGGGACCAATTTTAGTAAAAGTTTCCTCATCTCATGGAGGAAATCAACGCAATGGAGACCATTGCTTCCTAATGGGGGAGGAATGATTTAGGTGGATATTGGTGGCCACCCACCTATTCAACTTGGACCTCCACCATTGTTTCTTTCAGTTTTTTCAATTTCCTTGATTGTAGCACAATTTACTATTTTTGGCAGTTTTTGGGTTGTGAACTTTTGGAACCCTTTTGAGGCCCTAAACAACGTTTTTTGGGCAATATTTTTTTATGTGATTTGACTGGAATTTCATTTCTAGTTGTACTCCTCAGAGATATCTTTCCAACGAGGTATCATGCATGTCAAATGGAGATAATATGACCAAGTTACAACCCCGGGAAGTTCGCTGCCCAACTAACCCCAACAAGGCCCATAAACTCTTGGTGTTACATCTCCTCGGGTTAAGGTTTTGGTTATTTAGGTTTTCTCTTATTGTTCAATAATAAAAAGGCCCTTGAGGCTTATTGTAACTCAGTTTAGAGGCATGTAGCCACCACATCTCTTCTCAGAGATAAGCTACCATCACCCGAGCTAGACTCATTTCCATTTTAAGCATATTTCATTATTTGATATTAATGAAAGGAAGTGTTATTTCTGTTGCATATCTATATTTATGGTTATATATGTAATTTTTTTCTTTCTTGTTTAAATTCATATAAGTGGTATTAGAGTAGTATGCTCTTTCTCCCTTTTTTTTTGCATGTCCCAAACGAGGTCGGGATAGAAGGAGTTAGGGCTCGAACTGGTCGAAAGTTTGCAAGACCAGCCTCGTAAATCCTAACAGCCTCCCATGGGGAAGAAAATAAAGACAAGGGAGCAGGATATCCTATCAAAATATTGCTTGAGGAGGCCCTTGAGAAATAAAGGAATGCAATGATGGATAATTTTGCCCAGATCCTTCAATGGTTTCTCATTGGTAGTGCATCCACATCCATCAGCTAGTTTGGAGGCTCCACACCTTTTAAGGTACACGCTAACTTTGACATTCCCATATTTGAGGGCCAAATAGATGTAGACACCATAGATAAATGATTGAATCTGCTAGAAGGATATTCTGTTCATGATTTTTCCAGCTGGCAAAACATTACTTTTTCTCTTCTCAATGTCGCCCCCCAAGTCAACGACTGGTGAGAAAGCTATTGTGAGCAGAAGGATGAAATTACGACCTCATTGTTTTCAACCACTCTATGTCGGAGCCCGATCATGTTGGTAAAGAGAAAGGATGGGACTTGGAGACACTATATTGACTATCGAGTGCTGAACAAGATCAATGTTTAGAATAGGTACCCGATTCCATGGATTGATCACCTTTTGGAACAACTCAAGGGGGAAAAATACTTCAGCAAGATCAAATTGAAGTCTGGATATCACCACGTATTAATTGAACCCTTCGATGTGTGGAAGACTACCTTCAAAGCCAAGGAGGGCCTTTTTGAATGGTTGGTTATGCCTTTCGGGTCAACGAATGCTCCTGCAACCTTCATGAGGATGATGGATGACATCTTGCAACCATTCACCAACTCATTTGTAGTGGTATACTTGGATGACATCCTGATTTTTAGCTAGAGTTGGGAAGAGCACCTCCACCACATCCAACAGGTTCTCCAAACACTATGGCAAAACAAGCTGTGTGCCAATTTGGAGAAATGAAATTTTGGCATGACCTAGTTTTAGTATATGGGATACATTATCAATGAACGAGGGGTGCATATGGATCCAACCAAGATCCAAGTCATTCGAGATTGGCCAGCCCCAACCACTTTGAAAAAGCTCCAAAGCATTCTGGGTCTTGCCAATTTCTACTACAGGTTCATGTTTGGGTTTTGTCATATCACTTGGCCCTTGAGTCAAGTCACCAAAGGAGGAGTGAAATAAAAGTTATTTTGGTTTGAAACTCAAAAGAAGGAATTCGCAGAGTTGAAACATCACCTCTTCTCTACACTAGTGCTCACATTACGAGACTTGCAACAACCATTTGAGATCGAGATAGATGCCTCTGACTATGCTATTGGGGCAGTCCTTACTCAACAAGGGCATCGAGTGACATATCATAGTGAGACACTTTCATACACAGTATGGAAGTATCCCACTTCTGAAAAAGATATGTATTCCATTGTATAGGTCTCCCAACAATGGAAGCATTACATTTTTGGGAAGGAAACGGTCATCCACATAGACCATCGACCCCTAATGTTCATATAGATGCAAGGGAAGTTGTAGAATGATCGCCATCATAAGTGGTACGCATACCTACAACAATTCCATTTGAATATAAAGTACAAGAAGGGTAGAACAAATAATGTTGTAGACTGCCTCAGCCCACCACCGATCATGGCTTTAACCACCTTTCTCAACTCTTGTGGGCACGAGACTTCTAATTGGACACTTCTCTATAAAAGTGACCCAAAATTCGGCCACACATACCATACGCTCTTGGAGGGTCAGCAAGTTCTAGATTTTAACCTCCAGGATGCTCTGTTATGCCACATGGGACACCTTTGTGTTCCTTTAAGAGAGCGTGTGAAGATGATTTTGGAAGCCCACTACAGTCGGGCCATTGGGCATATTAGGGTTGAGAAAATGGTGGTAGTACTGTAGAAGTATTTCTATTGGCCGAATCTTTGGCAGGATGTTAGGAAGTACATCAGATCTTGCACTGCCCGTGCCATTGCCAAACTGCCCATCAAGAAGCAAGGTCTCTATACTCTGCTTCCTACCCCTAGTTGACCTTGGGAATCCATCTCCATGGATTACATGTCAAGCCTTCCTTCTACTAAGCATGGAAATGACTGTGTTTTTGTGGCTGTCAATAGATTCTTGAAGATGGCCATTATGGTGGCTTGCAAGAAGAGTATCACAACAGACGCCACTACTAAACTCTTATATGAACGAGTGTGGGTACACTGTGGGATCCCACTGTTTATCATCTTAGATCGGGATAGCAGGTTCCTCAGTAAATTTTGGTCTAGTCTCTGGTCGATGTTGGACACCAAGCTCACTAAGTCCACAACTTTTTGTCCCCAAACTGATCGCCAAAAAAAGGTCGTCAGTAGGATGATCGTACACACACTGCACATGTACAACTCAAAGCATCCACACACATGGGATGAGAGCCTCCCCTATGTCCAACATAGATACAACTGGGCTCTTCACAACTCTATTGGCCACAACCCTTTTCAGGTGGGCTTGGGATTCCAACCACTATGCCCCATTGATGTGGCCATACCATTTGTAGCGAATCAGGCAGATTCGACTCATGTCTAGTTCGATGCAGACAAGGAAAATAGATTCATTTAGCACATTCAATAAATCTGCCAATGGGTCCATGACATATTGGAAAAAGCCAATGCTAAGTACAAGTAGTGGCATGATCAAAATTGGGTGCCACACAAGTTCCAGGTGGGTGATAAAGTTTGGCTACATTTGTAGAAGGAGCGCTTCGTTGGGCCCCATGGCAAGATTCACCCACTTCAGTATGGGCCATACACCATCACCAATGCTATAGGAGATAATTATTTTGAGCTCAGCATTCTCCCATTCCTTGGTCTGCACCTAGTGTTCAATGTGGATCTCCTTCGGCCATACTTTCCACCATTACTGGACACATCTGACATTACATAACAACTCACACCAACAAAGTTAAAACCAGATTGCATGGAACAAGATGCAACTGATCAGATCATGGACATGCAAATTAATAACACTCATAAACAAAATATTCAATTGTATCGAGTTGTTAAATCCGACTAACTCCTGAACCAAGGAAAATGGCTCACTAGGGACCGAGTTCAGCAGAAGTTTCCTCATCTCATGGAGGAGCTCAACACAATGGAGACCATTTCTTCCTAAGGGGGGAGGAATGATCTAGGTGGATATTGGTGGCCACCCACCTATTCCATTTGGACCCCCACCATTGTTTCTTTCAGTTTTCCAGTTTCCTTAATTGTAGCACAATTTACTACTTTTGGTAGTTTTTTGGGTCCTAAATGTCCGAGGCCATTTGGGACCCTTAACGACATTTTTTGGGCAATATTCACCTATGTTATTACAACTAAATCACATTTTTAGTTGTATTCCTCAGAGAGATATTTCCAACGAGGTATCATGCGTGTCAAATGGAGATAAAATTACCTAGTTACAACCCTGGGAAGTTGACTGCCCTACTAACCCCAATGAGGACCATAAACACTTGGTGTTACATCTCCTCGGGTTAGGGTTTTGGTTGTTTAGGGTTTTATCTTATTATTCAATAATAAAAATTCCCTTGAGCCTCATTGTAACTCGGTTCAGAGGCATGTACCCTCCACATCTCTTCTAAGAGATAAGCTACTGTTTCCTGAGCTAGTTTGATTTCCATTCTGTTTGTAAGCATATTTCATTATTTGCTATTAATGAAAGGAAGTGTTATTTCTGCTGCATCCTTGTAGTTATGATTATATCTATAATTTGTTGCGTTCCTGTCTAAATTAATATTAGTGGTATCAAAGTGGTATGCTCTTTCTCTATTTTTCTTTGCATGTCCTCAACAAGGTCAGGATATAAGGAGTTAGGGCTCGAACTCGTCGAACCTTTGCAAGACCAGGCTCGTAAATCTTGATGGCCTCCCATGCGAAAAGAAAAGAAAGATGAGAGAGCATGAGATCCTATCAAAATATTTCTTGAGGAGGCCCTCGAGAAACAATGGAATGTGATGATTGATAACTTTTCCCAGATCCTTCAATAGTTTCCCACCAGCAGTGCATCCACATCCAACAGTCACTCTGGAGGCTCCACACTTTTTAAGATACAAGTAAACTTTGAAATTCGCATATTTGAGGGCCAAGTAGATGCAGACACTGTAGATAAATGGTTTAATATGCTAGAAGGATATTTTTCTGTTCATGATTTTTCCAACCGAGAAAATATTACTTTTGCTCTTCTCAAATTTGCCCTCCACGTCAAGGACTAGTGGGAAACCTATTGTGAGTAGAAGGATGAAAGTACGACCCCACTATTTTCAGCCACTCCCACTTGGAATTCATTTTGGGATGCCATTAAGGAGCAGTACTACCCTTTTGGGAGCTACGAAGACGAATACATAAAGTGGACCACGCTGCAGCAGGGAAGGGACCAAGATGTGCTAGAGTTTACCAATGTTTTTCATACCATTTGTATGAAGTTGGGTATCAAGGATTCTAAGAAACATTTGGTACTCAAGTACTGTGGGTTCCTAGATAAATACATCTAGGAAGAGATGGAGTTCTTGGACATCTCCTCGCTCGGCACTACGTACCAATATGCCTTCAAGATCGACTAGAAGTTTAAATAGAAGAAGCAATACTTTGGATCTATGAATCTGAAGAAAGGGAAAGGTGCCCCCAAACTGTAGAGAAAAGGACAAATCCAAGGCAGGATGGCCCAGGACAACCTTCCAAGGCCACAAGAAAAGGACAACATTGCGAAGCCAAAGAAGGACACAGTGAAGTGGTGTGAGTTCTATAAGAGCTCCACTCACAACACAAGTGAGTGTCAGGCCAAGAAGTCACTGGTGGTCGAGCTGAAGGCTTTAGAATCAAATTCATGTTCCAACTTTGAGTCAGAACCTAACAAGGGGAAGGACGAAGGGAAGTAGATTATTGATGCATAACCCAATGCCATCGTCGGCACAACAAAGATCTAGAAGGAGGAACCCGAAGATCTAGAGGAAGAGGAGCATCTCTTCCACTCTCAGATGTGGGTAAAAGATTCCCTGCTATAGTTCATTGTCGACAGTGGGAGCCAAAATCATCTCATTGTAGCAGAGGTCGTGAAGTGACTGGGTTACTAACCACAACACACACACAACTATACACCATTAGGTGGCTTCACCAAGGACATGATCTACGCGTGAGCCAACAATGTTGCCTTCCATACAACATCAAGCACGAGATCTGCGTGTGAGACAACAATGTCGCCTTCCATACAACATCAAGCCCTTCAGGGATGATGTATTATGTGACATTTCTCTGCTTGATGTTTGTGATGTATTATTCAGCCAACCATACTTGTGGAAGTGACATGCTGTGTATGAGTCAAGGCCTCACACTATTCTTGTTACATTGGGAAATAATTTGTACAGGATATCGAAGGTAGCACCACTTACTGCCATCTCTCTGGTTACTACAAAACAATGTAGTAAGCTCATTTCAAAAACTGGGATTTTTTTTCCTGATGATACACCCTGAAGGAAAGAAGAAGATGGTGGCCACGACCTCCAGACAAGGCCCCTCTACATGAAAACAACAGAGGGACAAGGTCATGGAGGAGTACGAGGATATCTTCACCTCCCCTGCAGGGGTGCCTCTACACCATCAGGTTAAGAAATCCATCGATATGACCCCAGGTGCATGTTACCCAATGGACCAATCTATTAGCACTCCATTCTAGAGAATGATGAATTCAAGGGGAAAATTCAGGAGATACTGCAAAAAGGTCACATTCGACCGAATTTATCACCTTGTGGGAGAAGGATGGGACTTGGAGACTATGTATTGACTATCGGACATTGAAAAAGATCATTGTCCAGAATAGGTACCCGATCCCATGGATTGATGACCTTCTGGACCAACTCAAGGGGTAAAAATATTTCAGCAAGATCGACTTGATGTTTGGATATCACTAGGCACTAATCGAATCCTCCGATGTGTGGAAGATTGCCTTCAAAGCCAAGGAGGGCCTTTTCGAATAGTTGGTTATGCCTTTCGGCTTGACAAATGCTCCTGCAACCTTCATGAGGCTGATGGATGACATCTTGTAACCATTCACCAACTCATTTGTAGTGGTATACTTGGATGAAATCCTGATCTTCAGCCAGAGTTGGAAAGAGCACCTACACCACATCCAATAGGTTCTCCAAACATTGTGGCAACACAAGTTGTGTGATAATTTGGAGAAGTGCACTTTTGGCACGACCCAGGTTTAGTATCTGGGATACATTATTGATGAATGTGGGGTGCATGTGGATCCAGCCAAGATCTAAGTCATTCAGGATTGGCTATCCCCAACCACTCTAATAGAGCTCCGCGGCTTTTTGGGTCTTTCCAATTTCTACTGCAGGTTCGTGTTGGGGTTTTCTCATATCACTTGGCCCTTGAGTCAAGTCACCAGAGAAGGAGTGAAAGAAAAATTATTTTTGTCTAAATCTCAATAGAAGGCATTCACAAAGTTGAAACATCGCCTCTACTCTGCAGCAGTGCTCACATTACTGGACTTGCAACAACCATTTGAGATCAAGATAGATGCCTCTGACTATGCTTGTGCGACAGTCCTTACTCAATAGGGACATCTAGTGGCATATCACAATGAGACAATTTTAGACACAGTACAGAAGTATCCCAGTTATGACAAAGAGATGTATTCCATTGTGCAAGCTTGCTGACAATGGAAGCATTACATTTTTGGGAAGGAAAAAGTCATCCACATAGATCATCGACCCCTATAGTTCATACAAACACAAGGGAAGTTTCAGAATGAACGCAATTAGAATTCGTCCACATACCTACAAAAGTTTCATTTGAATATAAAGTACAAGAAGGGTATCACAAATAATGTTACAGACTACCTCAGCCGACCATCGATCATGGCGTTAACCACCGTGCTCAACTCTTGTGGGCAAGAGACTTTTGATTGGCCATTTCTCTAGAAAAGTGACCCAGAATTCGGCCAGACATACCATATGCTCTTGGAGGGTTAACAAGTTCTAGATTTTCACCTCCAGGATGCTCTGTTATGCCACCTGAGACACCTTTGTGTTCCTTCAAGCGAACATGCGGGTATGATTTGGGAAGCGCACTACAGTCAGGCTACTGGGTATTTTGGGGTCGAGAAAATGGTGGCAGTATCGTAAAAGTATTTCTATTGGCCGAATCTTTGACAGGATGTTGGGAGGTACATCAGATCCTGCATTGCTTGAACCATTGCCAAACTGACCATCAAGAAGCAAGGTCTCTATACTCTGCTGCCTACCCCTAGTCGACTTTGGGAATCCATCTCCATGGATTACATGTCAGGCCTTCCTTCTACTAAGCATGGAAATGAATGTGTTTTTATGGTCGTCAATAGATTCTCGAAGATGGCCATTATGGTATCCTACAAGAAGAGTATCACAACATAAGCCATTGCTAAAATCTTCTTTGAACAAGTGTGGGTACACTTTGGGATCCCACAGTCTATCATCTCAGATCAGGATAACAAGTTCCTCAATACATTTTGGTCCAGTCTCTAGTCGATGATGGACACCAAGCTCACTAAGTCCACAACTTTCCATCCCCAAATTGATGGCGAGACAAAGGTTGTTAATAGGATGATCATACACATTCTACGCATGTACAACTCAAAGAATCCATGCACATGGGATGAGAGCCTCCCTTATGTCTAGCACATCTACAACCCCACTCTCCACAACTCGATTGGCCACAACCCTTTTCAGGAAGGCTTGGGATTCCAGCCACTATGTTCCATTAATGTTGCCATAACATTTGTAGTGACTCAAGCATATTCGACTCATGTCCAGTCTGAAGCTGAAAAGGAAAATAGCTTCATTGAGAACATTCAACACATCCACCAATAGGTCCATGAAATATTGGACAAAGCCAATGCTAAGTACAAGCAGCGGTATGACCAACATCGAGTGCCACACAAGTTCTAGGTGGGTGACAAAGTTTGGTTACATTTGTAGAAGGAGCGCCTCGCAGGGCCCCACCACAAGATTCACCCACTTCGATATGGGCCATACACCATCACCAAGGCTATGGGAGATAATTCTTTTGCCTGCACCAAGTGTTCAATGTGGATTGACTTCGGCCATACTTTCCATCATTACTAGACACATCCAACATTGTAGAACAACTCACATCAACAAAGTTAAATCTAGAATGCATGGAACAAGCTGCAACTGATCGGATCATGGACACGCAGATAAAAAATAATCACCAGTATAATATCCAACTGTATCGAGCTGTCAAAGCCAACCAACTCTTGAACCAAGGAAAATGGCTCACTAGGGACCAAGTTTAGCAAAAGTTTCCTCATCTCATGGAGGAACTCAATACAATGGAGACCATTGCTTCCTAAGGCGGGACGAATGATCCATGTGGATATTCATGGCCATTCCCATATTCGACTTGGACCCTCACCATTGTTTCTTTTGGTTTTTCAGTTTCCTTAATTGTGGCACAATTTACTATTTTTGGCAGTTTTTTGGGTCCTGAACTTCTGGAGTGGTTTTTAGGCCCTAAACGATGTTTTTTTGGCTAATATTCATCTGGGTGATTTCATCAAAATATCATTTTTAGTTGTATTCCTCAAAAAGATATTTTCAACGAGGTATCATGTGTGTCAAACAGAGATAATATGACGTAGTGATGCCCCCGGGAAGTTGGCTGCCCAACTAACGCCAATGGGGCCAATAAACTCTTGGTGTTACATCTCCTCGGGTTAGGGTTTTGGTTTTTTAGGGTTTTATCTTATTGTTCAATAATAAAAAGGCCCTTAAGGCTCATTTTAACTCAGTTCAAAGGCATGTAGCCATCACATCTCTTCTCAGAGATAAGCTACCATCACTTGAGCTAGTTTGATTTCCATTCTATTTATAAGCATATTTCATTATTTGAAATTAATGAAAGGAAGTGTTATTTCTATTGCATCTATGTATTTATGGTTATATCCGTAATTTGTTGTGTTTCTGTTTAAATTCAGATCACTCATTAAGTGGAAGAACTTACCTGCCAAAGATTGCACGTGGGAGGATAAGAATTGTATACAAAAGCATATAGAACTACTCAAACATCTAGGAAAACACTTTTTTGAAGGAGAGGGGCATGTTAGGTCCCTATAATACTATTGTATCCCCCTTATTTTCATTGTTATTTTAGCCCCCTTATTGTTATTTTTGTGCCCATGTAGCCCCACATTGTTATTATTGTGCCCCATAGAACCCCACTATTGTTGTTGTTGTGCCCTTACATTATTATTGTTATGTAGGCTCTGATTATATTGTGACCCCTTAAACTCCTATATATACAAATGATGTCTTGTCATTTGTATCATCGAAGAATTATTCATTTATGTAATGTCAAGGAGGTTTCCCCCTCAAAGAGGATAGTTTTTAAGTCGTTGATCTATCTTTTCTTCTAATTTGTGAGCTGGTTGCATACCAACATCAAATTTTACCATATGTCATACTTACTAAGCTAACCGTGGTAAAAAATAAGATCTTGAATATCAATGTTATTGTTACACTTTTGTCCCCATGGTTATCATAAAGCTACCATATATCAAAAACAATGAGCTAGCCTTCTTATGAAATCCATCATGTCTAAAATGTGATATGCTTTATCAAATATCAAGTATATCAATATATCAAAAATCAATTTTTCTATGTAGATTTACCTTGACTTAATAAAATTTAAGATACTTGTCCAATACCAAGTGCACCATCTCATCATAAGTACCATGAATCAAACTTTAATATGCATGAACCAATTGTGAAGGTGATATTCTCACCATACGTTAGGGCTTACCTTTCCATCCAATATTGCAGCTAACACATAACATTGAAACAATACACCATACATACCTTATAGTATTAAGATACCTTTACAATTTGATAGTGGAAGTTGGAGCACTTTGTCAACTTTTCATTAGGTGCCTTTGTTTTTCCAACATTAGCTCTTCTCTTCCTACACTAACCATGATCCTATAAAGGGATCCACTTATCACATATCATCAAGAATTTAGACGTATCCAATTACTCATGTATACATGCAGGAAGTATAAGCAATGATCAAAGAAATAAACTCAAACAAAAAATGAATCACAAAGAGGTAACATAAATCTAAAAGGCACTTATCTTCAATGGGGGGTGATCATATCCCTCTTGAACCAACCTTTAGGTGTCATGACTATCCATTGTCCATATAACATTGTTGCCTTCAATATATTCATCATTGTCATCAATAACCAAGGTGAAATTGAGACTATCCCATCTAAAATATATCATAAATGCTAGAAAAAATTCACACTAATCATGCAAGGGTTTCTAAAGTGCATATCTCCAATCTTTATCATAATCTAGGGTTTATTATAAACCCTAACCTCATAATATCCATCAAACCCTAATGCAAAAATTACCTAGGGTTACCTTCAAAACCTAACATTATTTTATATCTCCACCATCTTCTCTTACTTCCATCAATGGTGTCTTCATATGGGTGATATCAATGACTTTCCTTTAGCCTAGCTTTGATCACATGTTAATTATCCTTAAGGATATATTGTTCTTTTATTTGATAATTACATTATCACATTTAAATATAGAATTCACCCCATAACATCATAACATTATTCAAATTTACAACATTATTCAACATCATATGCAATTATGTAGAAAGAACATCATCATCATCATCATCATCATTAATGCAACAAAACATAAAAGGAACAATAGAAGATAAACATTCACATAAAGATACACCAAGATTGGTTGAAAGCCAGGGAAAAAACCGCTGTGGGGAAAACCATTTCAAATTATTCTTCTTATTAGATTGCCATTGAATGATTCAACAATAGAGTACAATGATCCATATTAGCAACCATAAAACTATCCAACAAAATAAACTAAAAAATATCCATGAGATGAACCCAACAATGCTAATACTCAAAACCTTGATTTAGAAAACTATGGTCAAATGCCATTGTTTGTGGTCAACTGCCAAACATTGTGGTTAATGAGTGAAATATGTGGTCAAATGAAAAACCAAACTTCGTGTCCTAGCCACACCCAAAGAGTGACGTGTGTACGACTGAAATCTACCAACTACATGCATGAGCCTACTAGCTGTGGTTATGATTGAAATCTTCTCGTGTCATGCTTGTGGTCAGAAACCAAAAATCCTAGAGACATGCAAGCTTCGGACCTTGCAATCTTGGACTTGTGTGAGTGAAATATCCATGAACTATCTCAGACTTGTGTGAGACAAACCAATGAAAGAAGAAGAATGATCATAATAATAATTTCCAAATGTGTTTGAGGTCACTTGTATTTATATCCTTCCAAGGGTGTCCAATTTTCTATAGGGCCGACATGATCAAATATGGCTATGTGGTATTTAATTCAAAAATACACTTTCCCTTGTCCTAATTGAGTGCTTCAATAGTCAAAATTGGTCCTCTCAAATAGAGGAATCTCATCCCATGGTTGGAATTTGTTAATGAGTTTCCAAATTAACAAACGATATGTAGAAGACATTGTGGAGGAGATCTTAGCACTAGTGGAATCCATCTTGTGGTCAATATTATCCATGTCTTGATGCACTATTGATGGTTCTCTCTAAGGAAAGATTTGATTGGGTTTTCCCCTTGTTATATGGAATTTTCATCTACGGACAAATGAAAATTCCCTAAATGGGTAGCTACACTTTGAACAACAGAATTAAAGAGTTTAACCTTTTCCTATAGAATATAGATAAGACAAGAGACCTACTTGTTATCTTTTGCTTCCCTTTGTCTCCTTTGAATAGCTCCTGTCGCTCCTTGTCAAACTAAATCCACTCGATCAGTACCTGCAATCATAAACAAAGGAAAAAAAAACAATCAAAGCATAATGATCTATCTACTATAAGTAAATTAAATCGAAAGCATTTACACATATAATCATCATACATAAAGACAAGAATATGGGAAAAGGTGTAAACAACTTTATTAGGTAGAAGGAAGAATTACAACCAAAGAAGTCCGATCCCATGTCACTCATCCAGCTTGTGTTCCATGCTTTATCACACCAAAAGCACAACACTTCGGCAGCATAAAATTACTTGCTTATGATCTCAAACCTGAAACCAACAATATCTATTTACAATTATTCAAAGTCCAGCCCCTAATCACTATGATGAGTGCTCAATTTATAGGGAAATGGAAGTGGTTTTGTCATAAATTGGGCATTCAATGGCTTTCCAATTTGGGAGTTAGCTTCCATGGAGGAAGGGATGAGAGGATAGGAGGTTATGATTCATTCCCTATCCAATTTCAAGCTCATAGGAGAAGATAAGAGGTGGGTATATTCTAGAAAGGTCTAGAATGTAGGAATATTCCCAGAACCCTATGAAGATTGATGAGCCTCATCATTGGGTAATTATATGTGTCTTAATTCACCTCCTAGCTTAGTCAAACCAACTATTCTCATAACTTATTGCATAATTTTGATTATATTTTGTTTATTAGATGAGTTAGAGTTGGATATTTTTCTTTGTGGTCTAATGTGAATTTAATGTAGGTGTTGGGCATGAGATATGCCCACAACATGTTTTGGGGCTCAAAGCCCAGGTTTTGGTCAAATGTATGGTAAGACTCCACAAACTGTGGGCGTGGAGTGCGAAGTATAGGTTGAGTCATAGGGTTATCAGCCATAAGTGTTGTAATATAATGTAAGGACATGTCGGCCTACCCATGGTCCACAGACCATGGGATTGTATAAATAGAGCAAGGCTCTAAGTTGTAAAGATAGAAGAGGAAGAAGAGATAGAGGAATACGGATGGTTCGAGCATAAAGCAAGAGTCTAAGTGTCTTGGGTCATAGTAGTAGGAAGAGGCTCTATAGATTAGTGTGCAGAGGCCTAATAGAGTCTACAGCTGAGTGCACAGACCCCTGTAGTTGAGTTTACAAGGAAGTGTCGAGTCTGTAACCTTGAACGAAGAATAATAAAGAGAAGTTGATTCCAAATTTTGTGCATCTGCTTTTGTATTGCATTCTATACATTTATACTGTTTTGTTTATTGCGCACACTTATATGATTGTTGGATATACTGTTAATTATCGCTAGTCTTACACAAATAAGTTAAGTAATCAGGTAATAACAGGTTACATAGTAAGGAACTTGGGTATAATATGGATCACGCCCCAAGTAGGGCTGCACAAAGGCAACATCACATGTTGCGAGGGACTAATAGAAGTTTGTAGTGACGTGCATACAGGGTCAAACCGCGGACCGCCAGAAGCGCATCAGGCATCCCCAGGGTGCAGAAACCTGGTTTTAGCACCCTCCCGTACTACTTTGGGTGAGACCTCAGTCTGCGCTCCACAGACTATTGCTGAAAGGGCCAGTAGTACCGAGATTTGTTTGGCTAAATCAACTCTGAATCTGGGTCATGCCCATACAAGACATCAAATGGTTCCATTGCCAGGACCAGGATCTGCATAAAGGATGTCTGATGTCGTGCCACTGGAATTCAATAAAGAAAGAAATTGAAGAGTTGTTGGACAAGAAGATTCACGAGTTCGCAGCACACGAAAACATGAATCCGTGAGTATCTAAGGAATAGTGGTTGGAGCACTGCTTGTATATGGAAATTCATGAACTTTTCTTTGTATCCTTTCCTTCTGCACTGTATGAGTGGATCGCAAAGCTAGCAGACAATCAGGGAAGGTGTAGGCTCGACAAACCAATCATGTGGACTTCAGAATTAGTATGCAGACTAGAAGCATTAGGATATAATATCGCATGAGCTGTGGACCATTGTCTCGACCATATTATAGGAGGATTTATCACTGAGTTTGTGGTAGATATGACTGTCAGCTACAGTGAGGCAGAGAGATGTTTCCTCAAGGGATCGCAAGGTAAGTATATCAAATATTTGAACACTTGGATTAGGAAGCTATTGTGTGAAAATCAGGTTATGCAAATAAATTAATGTTTGGGGCTATGTGAAGTGGGAAGATCTACAGAAGCAGAGGTAGTGAAGAATTAGAAACCAGTCCTTTAATTTCACCCTCACGGGAAGTGAGGAGGAGCTCTCGAAAGTTTCTCCGAGAAGCACGATCAATTTGATAAGGCAGTGAATTCCGCGCTTACCATCTCCACCTACACTGCCACTTGTCTCACCCGCCTCACCTCCATCTCCACCCACCCCACCTCCGCCACCACCACAGTTAAGTATGGTGAGTGTGATCAAACTACCGGTATTCAGAGGAGTAGGGAATGAAGATCCGGATCAGTTCTAGTTTGTTAGTAAGGGCAGTATGGGAAGCATAAGGAGTCATGGATGACAATATCAACAAGGCTATGCTGGTTAGCGCACTGCAGGATCACACATTAGCATGGTACATCAAGCATTTTAATGATCATCCAAATGCAAGAATCGCAAAAATCCAGACCCCGCTAAATAGGGAATTCAGCAGGCCAAAGTAAAAGACACAGTCAATTATCAGGTTTAAGGAGATCGCGATGCTCCCAGACGAGACCTCCTGGGATCTGGACCAAAGAATGAAGGGTATAATTCATGAAGCCAATATGAATTTGATGGATGGACAACACCGCGCATGGTTTGTAGCATCACTAACACCGCACTTAAGGATGGCATTGTTACAACAAAAAATTTCCACCTGTGCCGAAGCTTTGGAGATGGCAATGAGATTGCATGAGACCCCTATATAAGTACCTGGGTTGGGAGTTCAACAAATCCATGCGCAACTGTGAAATATGTTTTTGGAGATGCAGAGTTTGAAACAGGACAAGACACCTCGGCCAGAGGCATGCAGGGAGGTATGGTGCATAAAATGCAAAGGCTAGGGTAATGACAAGGACCACGTCTAGTGTTCACGAATTACTTGGTAGGAGGAGGGCCAATGCTGTTAAGCCTGAGGCACACGAAGGACCAAGCCTGATGCCTACATTATGGTGCGTGATCTGTCAGATAGGAGGAAAACACACTACATATAATTTTCATCTATTGCAAAAGTATATGCAGACGTCGCAACAATTGTTTTGTAATTTCTATAGGTCGGTAGGCCATGATGAATGCACATGCCGAAGCTACGAACTAATGATGGATCAAACTCCTGCCTACAGGGTGTAGACTGAAACGTGAGACCTCAACCCAAATGTAGGAATGGTGCGTGCTGGGTTTTAGGGGCGTGGTCGAGGTCGAGGGAGAGTGGGACTAGGAAGGGGTCGAGGACAACTAATTTGTTAAAATTGCGGAGGGCCAGGGCACTATGCCCATGATTGTACAAACCCGACAAGGACATCAGGTTTGTACTGTACTTAGTTTGATCATGAGGTAGAAGACTACCCCTCGTTGATAGCAAAGATGCACGAAAAAAGGGTACTCTAGCCCCCTTCGACTCAGAATTTGCAGATGATGAGGTTTGAGTCACACGAAGAAGACCCAAATGTAAAAATGATGCTTAGGAGCGGTATGACCACTGGCGATGATAAAGGTAAGTAATCAGAAGAAAGTGCGTGGGTTCACAAGGCTCCTACAAAGGAACCTGAATTTGATTTAGAACACACAAAGGAGACATTCATGGAAGCTAAAAAGAGCTTCACAGAGGCCTCCACTTCAGGTAGTAAGGATCAACTAGAACCAGGGATTGATCCTTCAATGCTCACTACCTTTCTAGAGACATGCATGAAACTGCTATGTGACAGCAAGATAGCAAAAGGGCTATAGGAACTTATCACTAGGTGCACGGGGTCAGGAGAACCGCATGTGGTCCAGAAACCTGGAAAGCATGCATTGCGCACAAGAAGGGAAATGAGGTTGACTGCGCAAATCAGCGATTATGAAATGGATCAGGTAATCCCGGATCTTGGATCGAACGTGAATGTACTACCAAAACAAACATGGGAACACATGGGTAGACCCATGCTATAGTGGTCTCCTATTCAGTTACAAATGGCGAACCAACAAAAGATCTTGCCCATGGGTAAATTGCAAGGGGTAACAGTAGATATTGAAGGTGCAAGCGTGTAGGTGGATTTTGAAGTGATAGAGATTTTCGATGACAACAATCCCTATCCTGCGCTACTAGGAATAGATTGGGCCAATGATATGAACAGAGTCATAAATCTGAAGAAGCACAAAATGATCTTTGAAAAAAAGTCACTACGCGTAGTAGTACCACTAGATCCAGCCAAAGGAGCGCGATACATTGAACCAGTGCATGAAAATGATAATGATGATGATTTTGACTGTATTTACAAAATAATTGCGCAAGAACAAGATTCAGTGAATTTGACTGCAGATGGAAGAATTTCATGGGAGCACGAAAGCTCCTGCACTTCAGATTCAGACGAAGAAGTAGAGCAATGGCAGAATAAGCTACATGAAGTCACAATGCTTAATTACAACATGATGGTTAGATCACTACACTTTGTGACAACATAGGCAAGGGATCTGCGTACATATGTTGGGTTGACAGCGGTGGATGAATTCTTTAACAAATTTGAAAGCACAGTACCAAAACTGCAGCAGTTTGATGCTCTGAAGTGGGCACTGTGCTCAATTCCTGCACGATAGTGGGGTACGCATCAAGGAAGTTTTGAGGATTGGTGTAGATGCACAAGGATGATGCACCTATGCTTGGGAAAACCCCAGCTTAGAACGAGAGCCAGTTAGCAGGGGCGGAACAGCTTGCACGTCCACCTTTCCCAATGGGTACGGACATATGCTGTATAACCTACACAAGCGCACACCATTGCAAGAACAGAGAATTAGAACAAAACACAACAGTAGGAAAGGAAAGATGCATTACCAATCATCCACGAAGAAGCATTCGATAGGTTGTGCAAAGTACCGAGCAGGGTTCACCAGGCAAGACACATTGATTGGGACTTGTGTGTACCAACAATTCGATGGGCCTATAGGACCATGTGCAAAACCCTGACCGCAGAAACAATTCCAAAGGCGTGGAACAAAGTAGAGACCGTAATTTCTGAAGAGAATGCAAAAGAGGAATCCACACGTAATAGCTCCCGTAGATGTGACAGTGCGGGAATACCAGGATGAAGAAATCACACAGCTACGTGAGGTCGAACACATAAGGATTCAGAAAGCCATTTAGTGAGGGAACCTTAGACTTCATGAACTCGAAAAAGACCAAGTACGATTGAGGAAGAAAAGAATTTTGCTGGATGCCAAGGTCAAGAGGCTGGAAAACGAGATCAAGCAAGTAGGTCTTCGTCGATAAACCAAGGATGACAAGGCAAGGTGCGGATGATCATACCACTGAATTAGAATATTGTCACCAAGAATTTATGACTCTGCTGCCATGGCTGCAACTACATCTCACTAAATGCGGTAACTAGGGGAGCGCCCTACATATGATAGAAGGAGCAATGCTGGTTGTCGTGAGGGAAATTGAGGAATTCCTGTGGACTATACTGGAAGGCGATTTGAAGCCTCACACAGGTGGTGCAACCACCTGACTAACTGTAGAAAGCATAGTCTCAACATTCTAGGCAATTGAAAGAGAGCGTGGGACTATAAAATAGTCTGTTTTGGCGCTGCGTGATAAGGGAGGTGCGCACAGAATTAGCATGTCACAATGTTTGCACCTGCGCATGGGGGGTTGCGCTGCTGCGCAGGTAGGTTGGGAAGTGACCGTTGGTGTTACTGTTCATGACGAGATGTTTGATTTGAGGCCAAAGGGAGTGGGCGGTGTGTTGGGTTATGTTATATTCTTTCCACGACTAACCGACGTAGTGAACCGGGGGGTTAGAGGGGGGGCAGAGCCCCCCCTTCGTTGCGTCGATTGCGTAGCAGGGGGGCGGCAGCCCCCCCGGTCCGAGGGGTTTGAGGGGGGCGAGTAGCCCCCCTCTATGGGGTCTGGGGTAGCGCCCCGGGAAATTTTTTTTTGGACCCTATATTAGGTTGGGCGAACCTACCTATGGTTTTCGGTCCATGGTATTGGATGCTTTGGCATGTATAAATATGTATTATAACATTGAAAGGAATATAATGAAAAAAATCAAGCTGGTAGTCCCAGTTTTGGGATCCAGGGGAAAATATCTGTGCATATGTTTTTTATGTGTTATGCTCTCGCATTTTTTATTTTGTTTGTTTTAGAATTCGTATGTAGGTAATTTCTGTACAGGGTTAAAACCTACATGGTGGGCATTTAAGACACGAATTAAGGGAAATATTTGGTACAATCTGTTGCCAAGAAAGCATTGATGGCCCGGAATTGGGGGGAACGGTCGAATTTGAATTCAAAAGGCAATATAAAACTCTAGGGGCTAGCCATGAGACAACACTTGTTCACTTGAGATTTGAGCAATTGATTAGAGCATAAAGTGTTGAGCACTGAGCGACATTCGAGCCTGAAGTTCGAAAACAACCACATATAATTCAAACAAGATGGTGGCTACCAGGAGAGGTTTGGGCTTTGCAGAAGGAACCGCCGACGAAACTGTGTAGAACCCCACTGTACACGATGTTCCCGAAGATACTGGGGACGTAAAAGAAATCTAGAAATCACCTCGGACGCCGAGACTAAAAAAAGATAAGAAGGTAGTGGGACCAGTCTGCATGTCCCCGAGGAATTCGTGGTTCTGTAAGCTCTCAATGGAAGAAAAGGGCAAGGCTGTCACCATTGAGACAAATGACGAGGAGGAGGACCTACAGGCTCTCATTGTTGAGGTAGAGGAAGAAGAGGACATGGAAGAGGATATCTAGTTGGTGCGCTTTACAGTGAAATTGCTCGAGTACATCCCTCCATGAAAGGGAAAACTAAGGAACCAAAGGATCTGAATGCAATGAAAAGTGTGATCTAGACCCCGCTCCTCCATGATGGAATTAAATTTGAAGGTCCACTCCTAGGATGTGTGCCTACCCTAAAATTTGAAGATTGGGACCTCGCGGATAGTGAGAAGTTCCCACACTTAGAGATGGAGAGCCTATTGAAATAGACTACGGAGGTGTTGGTGATCACAGCAATGGACCAAGCTCCCCTTCATCGCCATTGATGATGCCATTTTTACAGTGTTAGAATCATGGCCTCCCGAGTGGTACACACCAGATTTGGTGGAGTTGGATAGGACAATAGCACAAAAAATAAAGGATGAGGCCAAGTTGCGTGTCACGTAGCTAGATGAGAAGAGAGGAAATGAAAAAGTGGTAGCAGAGGTAAGGGCAGTTCGCGAGGTAGCACAGGCAGTCGCGGAGCAGGCAAAGGCTGCCAAAATAGCAGCAGTAGCACAAAAAACAGGGGCCACAACAACACAGGTAGAGGAGGGCCAGGAATTGTCTACAGGATAGGAGGTAGAGGACACAGATCTTGCAGAAGAAGGTGCGGACCCGGGAACAACTTCCACCCAACTCAAAAGGCCACGTGTCATAGGGAGATCGGGTCCACAGAAAAAGGTCAAGACCTCCAAATTGACCATCGACCCAATCATGTTAATGGAAGTTGACCTCTATAACATTGGCGAGACAGTTTGTGATGTCACCAAGGAAGCGCTCAAAGAAGTCATGTTGGAGCAGCATACTGTGTTGGCGGCCCTAAGGGCGCAGTTGCAGGAACTACAGGTGTGACCCCCATAGAAAGGAACCGTAGCCACCTACATTGTAGCAGGCACATTAGCAACATAGCAGATTCTACTCGCTAGGATGGCCAATACCATAGTGCTACCAGAAGGGGCACTAGCAGCAGAGAATGAGATCGACAGAGATACATTGGCAGGATCGAGGGACTTGCCCTTAATTTGGCTGCCATTCCACGAGACACACTGTACCAACTACAGGATGGAATAACAGCAGAGCTCCGTGTTAGGGAGGGTTGGGTGATTTAGGTGATGAGTGAGTAAAAGATCAACATTGAACAACTCAGCCTGTAGCGGGACGAACTGGTGTCACAAAACCAACAGTTAGTACAGATAGTGGATGAAGCATGCCTGCATGTCCCAGAGTTTTCCATTGCCATAGACCTGCCAATAGAAGTGTGGATCCACTGTTTAGCAAGTGGAGTCCGAGACGTACGCAAGGGAACAATACGAGTGTAGCTGGAGCTGAATCTCCAGATTGCTGAGCTGTAGCTGAAGGCGCAGCCTTCCACTCCCCTAGAAGTTAGAGAGTAGCGTGTTAGCACTATCCAAACAAGGCTGGAAGAAATTGGACGGGCAGTGCAGGACTATACCGGTATGTTGGACCAAGCCTTTGGCATCCTCACATCCTTGCAGGAGGACCCCAACATATAGCGCCTGGAAATAGAAGCGCACAAAATTCAGGAGCAGTATGATAGTGTCTGAGGAACTATGCAGACAATCGTCCTCACTCAATGACTCACAAATTTGCAACAAGAAAGGGCACGGAAAGAGTAGGTGGATGCAACAAGATAGAAAGAGGCACTTCTCAAAGAGTGCATACAACCATGGATTGATGAGGCCTTCACCATTATGGCAGATATCAAGGGCAAGCTCGCACCGATGCAAGGGCTCTACGTGCTAAGGTAGGGAATTTATCCTCACAAAGAAGCATCAGAAGAGTGCATGCAACAGGTCCAGCAAACCGCAGAACAGTGCACTACAGATCTCCGAGCAGTGAAGGACTAGTTGGAGGGGCTCCACGCCAAGATTACCGTGCCATCAGAGTGACTCGAGGGTGAGTCACAATGTTTGTGTTAGGGGCTTGTTGGGCATCGGATACCCCCATAACATGTTTTGGGGCTCAAAGCCCAGGTTTTGGTCAAATGTATTGTAAGACTCCGCGAACTGCAGGTGCAGAGTGTGAAGTATAGGTTGAGTCATAGGGTTGTCTGCCCTAAGTTTTGTAATGTAATGTAATGACATGTCGGCCTACCCATGGTCCATGGACAATGGGATTGTATAACTAGTGCGAGGCTATAAGTTGTAAAGATAGAAAAGGAACAAGAGATAGAGGTATATGGATGGTTCGAGCATAAATCAAGAGTCTAAGTGTCTTGGGTCGTAGTAGTAGAAAGACACTCTGCAGCTGAGTGTACAAAGGCCTAGTAGAGTCTACAGTTGAGTGCGTGGACCCCTGTAGTTGAGTGCCCAGGGCAGTGTTGAGTTTGTAACCTTCAACAAAGATTAATAAAGAGAATTTGATTCCAAATTCTGTGCATCTGCTTGTGTATTGTATTCTATACATTTATATTGTTTTTTTTGTTGTGTGCAATTATATGATTACTGGATATACTATTAATTATCGCTAGAATTACATAGATAAGTTAAGTAATTAGGTAATAATAGGTTAAATAGTAAGGAACTTGGGTATAATATAGATTGTTCCCCGAGTAGGGCTACCCAAAGGCAGCATCACAGGTTGCAAGGGACTAAGAGAAGTGCATAGCGACATGCATGCAGGGTTAAACTGCAGACCACCAGAAGCTCATCACTAGCACCCTCCCATACTACTTCGGGTGAGACCTCAGTCCACGCTCCATAGGCTATTGCTGAAAGGGATAGTAATACCAGGATTTGTTTGGCTAAATCACCTCTAAACATGGGTCAGGCCCATACAAACCAACCACAAGATTAAAGGAGAAAAGAAAGGAAATTTGGAAAAGACCAATGTCAAAAATCAAATGGGAAAAGGGAGAGGGATGATAGGAGGTAAATCCTCCTCATTTACTACGCCTCCATTCAAATATTCCTCCATCAACTCAGAGTGCAAACAACCAAATCATGAGGACTAGAAGGTAACCGAGCAAGTGAAAGACAAAGCACTAGTTTATCTCGAGTTTGGAAGCCGAGCCTCCCTAATTTTAAGGAAGTCATTGGAGACTTTAGATGTATAAGTAGAGAGGCCTAGGAAATCAATAGGATTTGGATTTTTGATTGTAAAACTCTACTCTATTTTTCCAGCTACAAGACTTGTGACAATTCTTTTTGTGTAATCTGTTGTTTTGATAATAAGAATGAGTTTTGTTTTGAGGCATCACTGGGTTAACTCAGAGGGTTGAAGCTCTTGGGTTAGAGCCCAACCCTAGTAGCTAAGGCTCCTCTTTATTGTACATGTATGCTTAGTGTATATTAATAGCTTAGTTGTTAGTTTGCTTAGTAGATGCATTTCCATTACAAGTAGTGTATATTAGATTGGTTGTGTGATAGTTTGCTTCCATTTGTGCCTTCTTTCAAGTAGCAGGTTAGCAAGGAGAACAAGGATCACGACAAGGTTTTAAACAGGTGTCTCAACCTCAGTTCCTCTCTTTGGGACGATGACTTGTGGAAGGGACCCTTCAGTAGCCCCAAAAACACAGATTCTAGTCCTTTTATTAGCTTTGGAATTTGTTATCTTATATTAACAATTTGGTTAATGTTGCAAGGCAGATTTCATTGTCATATTTTTCCATCTCCATTTCTACAATAATATCTCACTCATGCTTTCATTCCCTTTAGCAACTTTCTTCATGCATAATATAGGCAATTGATTCATACTTTTCTAGTTTCATACTTCTTGGAAGGCACACATGTTTTATGCAGAGTAGGTACTTTAGGAGGAGACCAAGACTTCATAACCAGCAGTGACCTTCCATTCACCCACCTTAACCATCCCCTATTTCACCATCATCCTCACTAGTTTTTCATCATTTTTCATTGAAATTATCCTAAACACATTGAGTGAATCTAGCCATCTCTTATCTTGGATATTGACTCCTGAGTGCTCCTGGACCTTCTAACACTCCATTCCACCCATCACACACCTTTTCTAAGCTTTCCAACACCTCCAACACCTTGCAATTAGCTTTTGACTATATCCTGTAGGTTACGTGTAATTCCTACATGATCATCCTATAGGTTTCTAGTACATCTTGTAGGTTTTCATGAAATGACCTGTTTTGAGGCCAAATTGATGAGAAACCTATAGGAAGTCAGAAAAAGCCTCCTAGGACCCCTACACACCATACAACCACTCCATAAACCTTCTAGCCATCCTCAAACACCTTCCATCCACCTATCACATCCACAAAACAATTAGTTTGCATACTTGAGTTTGCCTAAAAAAACCAAAAAAGTGAAAACAGATTTAGTTTCGTTTCTTTTCTTGCACATTAGTATGGTTTGATGCTTTTTACTTCTGCAAATTAGATAGTAGCATTTGTTTATTGTTGATTTAGAAGTTCTTCTTAGCATAGATTATTAAATGGTTAATTAGGGTATGGTGTGGTTTAGCATTACATGCTGGCCTTTTCCGTTACTGCAGTCGAGTAACTCTCTTAGAGTATATTTTCCCTTCTTCCATCAAAGAATCAAGCTTCTTTTGACTCTATAAAGGTCTGGTTTGGAACCCCAGTGGTCTCTTGCCAGCTGAACAATAACAACAGGCAGAACCATCACTTTTACTTGTGCATACAACACTATCACCTCCAAGTTTGTACGAACCCCAGGTTGATAAGTAAAGCTGGTAGCCTACGAGTTGTAGCATCCTTGCTGCAATACTTGCGCTCATCACTTTTTGGCGTCGTTGCCGGGGAGATGTTTGAGTAGAGTGTGATTACTGCTTTATTTTCTTCTATTTATTGTCTTCAATATTCTTCCATTAGTTTATTTCTGCAAAAGTAATCTAGTTCTTTCCTTTCTTTCATTTTGCATTATTTGCTTTCCTTTCCATTCTGCAAGTAGGATTTCAATTCAGCAAGTAGCTTTTCCATTCTGTCAGTAATTTTCATTCAATCAACAATTTCAATTCTACAAGTACTTTCCAAGTTAAAAAAAAAAGAATACAAAACCAACCCAAAAATATTTCTTTTCATGCGTCATAGGAATAGGGAAAACTTAGGGAAATTTTTGCCAAATACCCCCAATGCATCCAACAACCAACCTTCTCTCTTCTTTAGTGGCTATGAACTAGAAGAACCCTTAGGTGAGCAACCTGACATATTTGAAGAACCTACACCGGAAGAAGAAGAAGAGGAAACCATTTCTATTGAACCAATGGTTGAAAACTGAAATGACAGAGGGAATAGAGAGGGATTCGAGGGTGCCTTCCCCATCAGGGAAACCAATGGGGACACTAAGATGAAAAATATAAGCCCCTCTGCCCTACCTCATTTCCATGGCTTGACCATAGAGGACCCTAACACTTTCCTATTTGAGTTTGCTATTATATGCTGAACCTATGACTATACAGATGATGAGCAAAAGTTAAAACTATTTCCATCTACCCTCAAGGATGCAACATTGCACTGGTTCATGGGTTTACCTGGAGATAGCATCACAACTTGGGCTTAGATGCAGCAGGCCTTTAACAACAAATATTGAGACTACTGTCGGTCAAAGGATACTAAAGAAGAAATTTTCAGGATGACCATATGCCATGATGAATCCTTAGAAGACTACAAAGAAAGATTCCAGCTCAGTTACAAAAGGGCCAGGTGCACACTTGACCCTGAGTCACTAAAGCTAGTCCTGCTTAGGGGAGTAAGAGAAGATCTTCTGGACACCTTACATTTGTTAATAGGAGGAGATATCTACCAATTACCCTATGAGGATATCAAGACTACCTTCAGAAACCATTCTAGGGCAGCGAGGAAAAAGGGTAGGGGTAGTCAACCTATGGCCAGTACATCATCTTCCAACACATCCATCAAGGGTGAAATTGGAAACATGCTGGAAGATTTCAAAAGTGAGATGTTGCAAACCCTTTCCTTGCAACTGGACACCATGAACATTAAAAGGAAGCAGGAGGAAGCAGAGAGAGCCTTGGCCATCTTCTGTCCTAGATGCACTAGGAGGCATCTTAAACTCTATTGAATTTTTATCGGTCTGTGAGGAAAACCACTCCACAGACAAGTGCTATTTTTTTCCCATGCTCAAAGTTGTATATCAAGGAGCTGAAGGTGTCACTGAGTAGCTTTGCTACATTAACCAAAAGAGACCTCCTAGGCCTAGACCATACCAACCGGGCATACAAGGTTCATCCTGTGCATATTACAACCCCAACCGAACCACAACTATACCTTCTTTGGGACCCCCTGCTCATCCTTCCTGGTCTACACCCATCCTTGGTCCTATGCATCTCAATATCATTCCCAGCCAGCTAGCCAGTCATTTCAACCTTATGCTCTACCACAACGTCAGTGGAATACACCACTGCAGGGGTGGAGGCCCCAATACAACAATGCTCCAGCTCTATTGCCTCCACCACCTGCCCAACCACAACTCCTACACTCTGCTCCACCCAAGAAACCCCAGATGCCTCCCAGCCAAATCTGAACCCAAACAATAGGCATGCTTAGTAAGTATATAGTGGAGAGACATCATATCCAGCTTATGTTGTGGAAATCCCGTAGATTAACGAGAGATCTAGGAGAGTTCTCCCAGATAACCAACCTCCCCCTCCACCTAGGGAGGTTGAGGAAAAAAGAGAGGAAAGAAACCTTAAAGTAAATCCACCCTTTCCTGAGATATTAGCCCAACCACTCCAGCCTGTTAGCACTTGAAATTTCACCTAGGCTGAGATAGACAAATCTCAAGGCTACATCAAACCATTCAGCCTCGTAGCTAGCCCTACGAGGCAGGAGAAGGCTCTCTCCGGTTAAACTCGGTGGATTTTTCAATAGGATGAGTTGAAAAATTAGAAACACTGATATTAGGCTAGTAAACTGATAAGGAGGGTTGATTTAAAGTTTTTGGGGTTTTTGGTGGCAATTGGAGGGAGTGCAATTCAGGGTGCTGGGATTGAGCTCAGTTTTTGTAGGTGGGTCTTTGGGGCAAGGTAGGAGTTTGTGCTAATGCCTTTAGCTGAGATGAATGATCAAGGAAGAAAAAAGGGGATCTAAAGAGGGCAAACAGTGACTTTGAATCCTCTCTAGACAGTGGAAAACATAAACATTAAACAAATTTGAAAGCTGAGCATGGCAAGCATGAATTCAAACTTTATCACTTCATTTTTTTAATAAGCTGCAGTAAAGAAAGAGATGGAACACATAAACACACTTACAATTACAATAAGAGAACACACCATCAACACAAGAGTCCAAAAGAATCCCAATGATGTCTGCAAAACCCTGGTCTTCCTTTTCCTCAAATTGCAGAGATACAAGTGAAATATACAATAGGAGCT
>APFE030835228.1:69186-80450 GCA_000404065.3 Pinus taeda
AGTTAGTAATTCTACTCTTCAAGCTCCCAAATCTAAGTCCCAAAATCTGAGAATTGCTAAGCTCATGCTACAAGAGGCCTTGTTCATCCCCATAAGGCTATATATTTAAGGAGGAGATCCATGTCCAAGTAACCAAGGAGAGAGAGGCTTGTTCCCCATCCCTTACAAGCTTTGCAAGGCATGTGTTGCTGATCACCCAGCCAAAGAAGGATTTGACGTTAGAACTTGGTTGTATTCTCTTTTGTTTATCAATAATAATAGACGACTATCATTATGGTTCCACTCATATTGTCTTTATAATGGTATTTGAGTTGTATCCTTTATGACTAATAAATAGTTGCATTTCTTGGATTTTATGCTTGTATTTATTTTGTTCTTTGCATGTGCAGGTGTCTGTTCACGAGGATCGTGAGGATTGTGACCAGCTGAAGCAAAAGAATGGGAGCGACGACTCTTCTACGAATGCTAGCGTTGGATTTGAGGTAGGCCCTCATCATCGGTCTTTACTTTGCAATTAGGGACCTATTTGTTAGCGTTGTTTGATTGTTGCTAGACCCCATTTAGGCTAGTGGGACCGCCTCTGTTTGCAGAGGGGATTTACCTACACACGGGACATTTCTATGGGAGCTTGTGTGACTGAAGAGCAAGCTATCATGCGTTCTCATTACTTAGACTTAGTTTATTCTCAGTCAGGTACTTTATATGCGTATTTTCCTGATGCCCCGAGACACGGTACATCCAAAGCTCCACCAAAGCCATCTGTTGATGGGGTTATTGGCTCTGTGAATCTGTCGTCGAAGAAATCATCTTCGAACCCTGGGAAGAAAAAATCGAATGATTCAAACGAAAACACTTCTTAGGGTGGTTCTAATTCTGGGACTACTTTCGAGGTCAACTCCGTTCAGTCCACCATGGCGAACAAGGCCTTGAAAGGAAAGAAAAAGGGGAAAGCAAAGAATAAATCTGAGCAACCCAAACAAGACTCCTCTAAACCTCCATCCGAGGAAGGAGCCAAGCATAAACCAAAGTATCCTTGTCTTATCTGTGATGAGGATCATTATACCAAAGACTACCCTAGGCGGTCTGAGGTCAGTCGTTTATTGAAAGGTGCTCCTGGGATTCCTGCGGTTTTGAAAGAACTTTTCCCCTCTCAACAGACTCAAATGGTGGCTGATCCATCTTCATCTTCATCTCCCTTTGGTTCCCAAGTGTTCATGGCTGGAACCATTCCCGTTCATGTAACAACTCGAACAAAGGAGTATCCGTCATCCGCCGGGAAGGAGCCTGAGGTTCCCTCTAGTGCTCCTCTGTCCAGTTCTAGTCTACTCCACATCGAGAGACCTAGTACTGAGATGCCCATCCGAACCCCTCCTAAAGGAGTACTCCGGAGATCATCTTTCAACCCAAATGCTCGTGCTGCCCAGCACTATAGCATAGTTGAGGACTTAGCGTAGGCTCTGTCGGCTATGTCCGCTTTAGAAGTTCTCTAGAGCTGCCCCCTCAGAGGAAGTCCCTGCTATCGGCCATCGGTGGCATTGACCCGGCAGATTCAGATCTGATTACCTTTGATCTCGAGAGCCATGTCCCGAGGCTGCCTCATCAGATCGCCTTCCTCATACAAGTCATCATCAATTCGAAAATGATCCATCGTATGGTTATTGATGAAGGCGCGTCAACTTGCATCATGTATGTTGCTTGTTGGAAAGCGATCGGGTCTCCAACTTTGAGCCAGTCTCCCACGACGCTGGAAGCCTTTGATGGGAGAGAATCTCGTCCCTATGGTATCCTTCAACGATTGTCGATTACTTTGGAAGGGAAAATAGTTGAAGTGGAAGTTGAGGTCGTTGACGCAAATCTTACCTACAACCTCCTTTTGGGTCGGAGCTGGACGTATGCAATGCGTGCCGTGGCTTCGCCCCTCTTCCGTGTCATTCGTTTCCCTCACCAGGGGAAAATTGTCATGGTAGACCAGCTCTCCTTCTTTGCTTCTTCTTCTGAAGGCAATGTTCCTTTCGTAGAGCATACCTCCATCCCTTTTGAGAGTGTGGGAGCTGGGCTCTTCAAAGAACCCGCCCTCATGGGTGTTTTTTCACTCCCACCTCCAAACCTCACCTCCATCAGTATGATTTCGGTTCGTTCTGATCCTTGGGACCTCCCACCCATTGACCAGATCTAATTGTGGGGCGAGGAGATGCCGTTGAGTCCCGCCGAGCTCAACTACATCGAAATCACTGCTATATCGGCTCCTCTTGCTGAATCTGCTTCTTTAAGCGGAGCTCTTGACCCATACGACTATTCCCCTTGGCTTGGAGAATGCGCCTCCTTGGATCCATTAAAGGAAATATTCCCTTCCGACGAAGCCATCATAGAGACAATGTCTCTCGAGGAACCTCGGTGGTTCAATCTTCACCACTGTTCCTCGTTTCTCCCTACCCTTCAGGAAACGTTGGCTTGTCTCGAGCGGTTTGCTCCGTGTCTCCCTTCACAACCTCTTCAGATACCTATCCAGGTCTATCAAGTATCTTCTGAAGGGAATTTGGGGAACATTACGCAGACCCAACCTATCGACATCTCTGTCACACCAAGGGTTGTCGAGCACATCTACATAGGGGTCACTTGCACTCTTGAGGAAATTCAAATCTATATAACTATTTTTCGCGAATTCCGTGACGTCTTTGCATGGTCCTATGAAGAGATGCCCAGCATTGATCCAAGCATCATAGTGCATGAGATACCTATGTATCCAGGAGCTAAACCTGTTCGTCAGCGTTTACGCCCTGTGCACCCCTGCAAGGCTGCAGCAATCAAAGCGGAAGTCGAAAAACTTCTTAAAGCTGGTTTCATTTACCCTATCCTACTCACAGATTGGGTATCTAACATTGTCGCTGTGGATAAAAAATAGGGTACTATTCGCGTCTATGTCGATTATCGCGATATTAACTGAGCCTGCCCAAAAGATAACTACCCCACACCTTTCATTGACCAGCTCATTGATGAGTGTGCTGGGAGTGAGATATATTCGTTCATGGATGGCTTTTCTGGATACAACCAGATTAATATCGTGCCCACCGATCAACACAAGATAGCCTTTATCTGTCCGTGGGGTACTTTCGCTTATAAAAAGCTCCCTTTTGGTCTCAAGAATGCCAGCGCCACTTTCCAACATGCGATGTCTTACGCCTTTCATGATATCTAGGACATCGTATAGCCTTATCTGGATGACCTTCCCACTCATTCAGCTAAGCGCCAGGACGATCCGTCGCATCTTCACGAAATTTTTCTCCTCTGTCGACACTACAATATTCGACTCAATCCGCATAAATGTGTCTTCTGTGTGGAATCTGGCCAACTTCTCGGGTTTATCGTCTCCCGAGAGGGCATCCGCTTGGATCCCCTTAAAGTAGAGGCCATTTTGAATCTTCCTCCCCCTGCTTCTTTGCGGCAACTACAGAGCTTGCAGGGTAAAGCAAACTTTTTACGACGATTCATCCCGAATTATGCTGAGGTGGAAAAAGGTTTCACGTGGTTACTGAAGCGCAACACCCCGTTTCAATGGGATGCCATCGCTCAAGAGTCTTTTGAACATCTTAAAACTCTTCTGGTTTCCGCCCCTTTGCTGTGGCCTCCCAATTATCATCGTGATTACACGTTGTATCTGGCCGCTGCCGATACCACCATCGGCATGGTTCTGGTTCAGGATGACGATGATGGCACTGAACATGTTATTTATTATCTTAACCAAAATTTGTTAGACACGGAGTCTCGATATGCTTATGTCAAGAAGTTGGCACTGGTCGCTGTTTGCGCCGTTCAACGCTTCCGTCATTACATCTTGTTGCGTACCACGACAGTGATCTCCGATTGCAACCCTATGACCTACATTCTATCACGCCAATTGCTGGGGGGAAAATACTCGAAGTGGATAGTCATCCTCCAAGAGTTTGACTTGGAATTTATTGCTTCCAAATCTAAGAAATAGCTTGTCTTCACTGAATTGCTGTGTCCTCTGCCATCTACTGCTACCTCCTCTCAGTTAGAGGATTCCATTCCAGACGAAACTCTCTTCCTCATCAACACCCTCGATCCCTGGTATGGGGATATTATTGTCTACTTGCAGACGTCCTCCTTCCATCCCGAGACCTCCAAGGATGCTCGCCGACGGATCCAACAACAAACCCAACCATATCGCATCGTTGGGGACACCGTGTAACATCTCGGCGTTGATTCTGTTCTTTGCCGATGCTTGACTCTCGAAGAAGCAGAGAGAGTTTTGAATGACTACCACTCTGGTGCTTGTGGCGGTCACATGTCTGGATATGCCACTGCACAAAAAATCCTTTGTGCTGGCTACTTTTGGCCCTCCGTCTTCAAGGATTACATTCTTGCCGTCCGTTCATGTCATGCGTGCCAAATTTACCAACGGAAGATGCGTGAACCCCCTGCTCCACTGCACCCCATTGTAACCGTGGGCCCTTTTTCCAAATGGGGCATCGATTATGTGACCTGTAACCCTTGCTCGACTGGGGTGCATGGGTACATCATCATTGCTGTTGATTATTTCACGAAATGGGCCGAGTCGATGCCTACATTGTCTGAAGACAGTCACACCGTGGCCCAGTTTTTTTTCAACCATGTTATTTTGTGGTTCAGAGTACCCCAAGCCATCATCACTGATCACAGAAAGTATTTTTGTAATCACATGATGACCGAGCTAACAACCCAGTTGGGCCTAAGGCATGATAGTTCAACCCCATACTATCCTCAGGCAAACGGTCAAGTGGAAGCCGTGAACAAGGTCTAGGTCACGATGCTTCAACGAACCGTTGGCATGCATAAGTCCAATTGGAATTTGATGTTGTTCTCCGCTTTGTGGGCCTACCGTGCCTCTGTGAAGGATGCCACCAGTTTCACACCCTTTCAGTTAGTTTACGGACTGGAGGCTACCCTTCCTATTGAGTGTGAGATTCCTTCATTAATGATAGCTATCGAATTGCTCCCTGATACTACTCCAGTAGAAGAGCGTCTTCTTTACTTAGAACGGCTGGACGTTGTTAGATACCTATACCAATAGGTTTCATCTTTCATGATTGGGAGGGGAAGTGCCAATATGATCTACTTTGATGACACAAAGATCTCATATTTTGGTAGTGAAAGTATACCCCTATTTGGTTGATGCTGCCTTACCTCAGAATGGGTTATCCAACAGCCTAAGCTGGGTCATGCCATGTTTCAATTTTTGTTGTAGATAAGAGAAAGAAACCTGTCCAAACAGGTCAATCTTGGCAGGTAAAGTAGATAGGTAGTGAAAGAAAGTTCCCAACTGTTTAATCTGGGACCTTGGAAGCAATAAGGGTAGCTTTAGATAGAAAATCAAAAGAAAGCCAAAGGAAAAGAAAAGACACAAAAGGGGTTGCAAATCTAAGTGCACCCTCCTTGGAGTAACAAAAAATGCTAGGCAATAGAGTGGGTAGGTAGAGGGGGTTGCAGAAAGTTTGGTTCATGGCACTGCACTTGCCTAAAGTAAAGGTAAAAACATGGTGCCAATAAAAATGGCCTATTTGCAGCAGTCTTGCAGAAGCCTAATGGAGCATGTCTAACTTCCAAATCACCCCCTATCACATTCATAACTTACATCCCTATGCCACCCATGTACACAAAGAAAATCAAAGTCTTTTGATGGTTCTAGTTTCTTTAATAGCCACATTTCTTGTGCAAAAATTCTTTTCATTTTGATCTACTTCCCCAAAACTAAGTTAATTTCAGATAAAGAATTTAGTATTCTACCTCCCTCATCCACCCCCTTTTCATCCATATTAACTACTAACCTATCACTATGTAACTCCTTATACCCCCTATTCCCCCTATTACTATGTAAAACTTGGCAAAAAACCCAAAAAATCTATGTATCCCCTTCCCCGAGCATTATAGCTCTATGTATGACTTTGAAGGTCTTCGAGCGCTAAAACATTTAAGCGCAACCCAAAGATCGCCAAAGAATTACTCCTGGGATTAATCCGAGATTTGCTCGGATTAATAACCTTAAACCCTCTTTGTAAATAAACCTTTGGAAAAACCCATTTAACCCGTAACGCTGAAAAAACCCGAAAAACCCACTTTTTCCAAAGTTCCGCCAAGCGCGAATTTCAGAAAAAATAATATTTTATCCTTCCCCGTAGTCCGTATTACCCGCACATCTTATGAATCCGTCGACCATCGGATCTGGGCTCTCCCATCCGATAGCCCACATGATATCGGACGGGCCTCCGTGACCGAAAGATACCTTCCGAGAAACTGTCAGAGGGTGACGTCAGGCCTCTGCCACGCGTCACCCTTATATTCTCTCAGAGCGCCCTCTGACAATACCGCGACCGTATGGAAGGCGGTCCGAGAAAACCCTCTTACCACTCTGCAATACCGCCTGCCCACGCCAGTGCCACGACCCGTCCACGACACTTCCACTTGGCGCCCTGTCAGCACCCTCGACTGCCAGCGCTCCTACGTGTTCGCCACCTGTGCAATCCCCGTGGACCACTCACAGACTGCCAGGTCACCCGATGACGTCATGTTGACGTCACCCGACCCTGACCCCACCTGATGACGTCATGCTGACGTCATCCAAAAAGCGCGCCAATAACCCAAAAAGTCCATATTTTAGCCAATTTTTGCATTTTTTCTCATTTTCGCTGAAAGAACTATTGCTCTCCTCTGCATGAAAATTACGTCCATCTGCCGCCAACCTGTAGAAGTCGACCTGAAGAATGCTGCCACCTCCAACCTGCCTGTATTTGTCACCATTGCCGGCAATTCACCAAGTATTTACCCAGAGCATCCTTTCAGAGCTAAGTTATGTCCATATTTCTCCGGAACTGAATTCACAAGAGTGAGACAACCTGTTTTTACAAATAAATCCTCGGAAAAATGAGCATTCCTCACAGTTGCAGGGTCGAATTTCACCTGCTGAACCCATATACAATCACCCTTCCCCAAATTCCCACTCTGTCCGCGCATTCGTGGACTGTAAACCTGAAAGGCATAATTCACAAGGAAAACAGAGTTCCCAGCTCCTGCAATCCCTCAATTAACTCTTGTTGAGCATTCTGCACCATTGTCACCATAGTTGCCTCATTTACCCTTACAATTGGCTTTACTTCTGAAAAATTAGCTCTCTGTGGTCTCCTGCCCGCTAAAACCAGTTCAACACCAAGTCATAACTACTGCTTAGCCACGAAAACACCAATAGTCCTGAATGTTCAACCTCTGAATGCCCCACATAGAGAGCTAGAGTGGAAAGCCCTAGGTGATAAAGATTACCAGATGTTAGACTCCATGGCCATGACAACCAAATTCAATATTCACCTGTTGAATGAATTAAAGGCCCAATATCTCAGTGGGGCTGACACCTTAGGAATTTGGGATTCCCACATACCCATTTACAACCTTCCTCAAGTCAGTGTCCTCCCAGACTTGATAAAACAATGCATGTCGAGCTATGACCCCTATCAGAGAGCCGTCCTCAGCCCTTCAGGCTCAGTATTGTTCCATATCACCCCTGAGGCCATCAATGAAATGCTACATTTTCACACCACAAAACCCCTAACTCCTCTCTCCATCCGTGAATTGATAGCGAAAGGGGGCAAGTTGTCCAGTGATCAGATTGCCAGGATTAATCAATTGTTTATTCAGCCTCAATATCAATCTATGACCACTACCCTTCCCATAGCAGATCCATATCTTAATGAGCTGGGCAAAATGATGGTAGATTTGATCAGTTACATCCTGGGTTATGGGACATATGAGGATGTGGATGAAACCATTATGGCCATGTTGTCCATTTTCTCCCCAGGGATGCCTCCTGTTGTACATTATGATTTTGCCACTTTTATTGCCAATAAGATTCATGAGCAATTAATGAATCTGGAGAGGGAAAAGGTGTTTAAATACACCAGGTACATATATCATTTATTCTTGTTCTATCAGTCTGATGCCTTCCCTGTCCCTCTCAAAAAGCTAGATGCCCAGGGAAGCCCAAGGGCGGTTGTGTTTTGGTCTTCAGTTTGCCATCTTCTGCCTTATTCACCTTACACCTACTGTGAATTCATTGATCTTTTCATTCATCAGCGTATGACCTGGGTTGATGGGTGTCTCCTTCCCAATTGACAGAGGAAATGCAGGAGAATCTTTCAACTCTCAAAGCCTACAGATTGGTGATTGGTACTTCTACCCAAACACCATACAGTAATCAGAGTATATGGCTGTGAGCTGAATCCCTATAGGCTGCCAAGATACGTCCCTATGAGACTCTTTGCCCTAGAGTACTTCAGGCAGTTTGGAAATGCAGACTTTGTCCATTTCCAAAGTAAAATCAAGAAGGCGCAACTAAAGGTGAGGAATCAGCTGGGCCCCTTTTTGTACAATAAGAAGGAGGAAGGATGGAAGGAAGCTAATAGGATTCTAGAGACCCTCAGACTTCAAACCAGTTTCAAGTGGGTGCCTTATGACCCTAATCACTTCATTTCCCTTAGGAGAATAAAATACAAATTGGGTGGCTATGTTCATGTGAAACTGCCTCATATTGAGAAGTATGCCAAGGCCCTAAGCTGGAAAGAAGGCACCTTAGAAGAGCCAATTGGTAAAGAAGAAATGCTAAGAAGAGAAACAAGCAATCTTGAGAAAGAGGCTGACTTGGAACATTGTGGGCAGGTTTCTTCCTCCTATCAAAGGCAAATTGGAGCAGCTGCCTCATCTTCCACAGCCCAGCAGCAAGCAGCCGAAATTGCCCAACAGGAAACAAATAAAGATAAGGGCAAGCAGGTGGAGCAGGAACAACCACCTCCTAGAAAAGAGCAACAAACAGAGCAGCAAGTAGAAAAGGAGGTCAAACAGCAACAAGAATAGCAAGAAGAACCTCAAGAAGAGGGGTAGCCTATGCAGCAAGAACAAATGGCTGAAGCCCCAGCACCTACTGAGCAACAGGCTCAAGAGAACATGCCTTATGGGCAACAGAAGACAGTAGAGACCTCAGTGCTTCAAACTCCACAAAAGGAGGAAAAAGGAAAGAAGAGGGACAGAGAGCAAGAGACTCCCCTTACCACGTCCACAAATCAAGGGGAGAAAAGGTAGAGATTAAATCCCCTCTCTGAGGAAGAAATGCCTATGGGGAAATTGTTGGTAATGGGCCCACCAAGTATGGAGGTATATGCTAGTTCCTTTCAGCAGGAACAAGAGAGAAACCTTGGAGGAGAGGTCAGCTCCTCAAGCCATCAAAGGAGACCCGAGGCAGGCATCAAGCAAAAGTTTACTGATATCAAGAGGAGAAATGAGGCACTCAGGCTCCAAATCTACAACCAGTTGCTAAAGATGGTACCTACAAATCAACAGAGGCTTATGTCAGCCTATGACATCTCAGAAGGAAAAATGACCATGAGTCATTTCATGCCCACCACGCTGCAGCCACAGTCAGCTGCAGACTACATAAGAACCAACCTTGAGGTTCTTGCAAAAGACATCCACCCTATGGACCAAATAGAACTTCATAAACAAACGGGTGAAATGGTCTATGCAACATCGGCAGACAAAGCAATGTTGGCAAAAAGGCTGGAAAACAGCCTAAACAATACAGCTGCCCAACTGGAGTTGGAGAAAGCATCCTCCCTGGCCAAATACAACAGGATCAAGTCTTTGGAAGATATAATTATAGATCTTGGGCATGACCCCAAGGATCCAAAGGCCATACAAACGCTGCTAAAAATAAGAGATGCAGACCTTGCAGCCCTGAGAAAGAAGGTAAAGCTCCCAGCAACCATTCACCCCCAAACAGATGAGGTTGCTCAGCAGAAGCAAGAACAAGAGATAGCTACATTGTTGGTAGCACTACACAAGTAACTAGTGCAGACAAAAGGGAGGCTGGAAGACACAGAGGTTGCATTGCAGGCAACCCTGCAATAGAAAGAGGGAGGGCAGACTTCTCAGCCCCCTCCAGAGGTTATTAACCTTGAGGAGCCTCCAAAGACCACTCCTCCTCCCACAGAAGTAGCAACACCAGCACCATCAACATCAACGGTAGCACCAACACCATCTACAGAGCAGGCTCCGAGCCTCAACATGTAGAAATTGATGAGTGAGGTCCAGGCCCTCGAAGCCCAGATGACAGAACTGAATGGAGCCAAGGAGAATTTGGCCAAGCTGAATGAGAAGTATGACAAATCAAAGCAGAATGTGGTTGAGAAAGGGAGAGAAATAAAAACTCTCAAGGAAAGGATAAAGGAGCTGGAGAAAGAACTCACCCTTGACAAAGTGGTGGCTGAGATCCGGACAGTTTTGTGGACCCACATTGGCCAATCAATAACAGATCAGTGGCAATACATTGAGACTATTCATGAGCAAATGGAGCTCATAGGCAAAGCACAAAGGGAAGTGCATAGAGCAAGGGCATCTCTAGGCAGTATGCCTGAGATAGCCAGCAGAATGATTAATGTGCTCAATAACCGGACAGGTCCTCAGCTGGCAGCAATTTGGATCTCCAACATGACAGAGACTATCCAGCTAATAAAGAGGGTTCTCACACTAAAAAGCCTAGTGCAGACATTGGATAGAAGAAGCCAGGACATGCAAACAGAGGTAAATAGGTTCATGGACAAATTTGCAGCATTGTAGGGTAGAGGTCTTCCCAGCTTGCTCAACAGTGCAGGAAAACTGCTATCACATGAGGTCTATGCAAAAAGGGTGAACACATTTGCCACCAATCAGATCAGTCAAGGATCAAGTAGCTCACAGGCAACATGGCCAACATCTGGTCAAAGTCTCTATGACAGAGTAGAGAATTTGTTTTTTAGTATGAATGAGATTAGCCATCTATTTGAGGTGCCTTCGAACTTCTACAAATACATAGAGGCAGATGAGACCTTGGTTGCAATTTTGAGGCATCAATTGCCTACGCAGGAATGGAGGACCTCAATGATATAGTTATTATTATAAACAAGGGGTTTCATCAAAGTTTCGTCATCGAAATATATAAGTCATCACATTTAGAAAGTGTGATGCATATACTATGATCAAAAGGTGGAATGAGCCACCTCAGCAGGAAGATTCGGCCACCAAAAGCAACAATGACAGCTACAGCTAGCAGGGCCAAGAAAAGCTACAGCATGACAAAGTATAAAGACACATCATTCACATCATTCAGCATTAAAGCAGAACGCTCAACCGACTCACTCTCCTCCAAAGGTCAAGAAGAGGCCTGACAACATTAAAGACCATTTATCTTA
>APFE030835228.1:110885-137564 GCA_000404065.3 Pinus taeda
TCTCTCAATATTGAAGGATTTGCGAAATTTCTAACTTCAAACATTTTTCCCTTCTTGTGCAGATCCAGTTGATTGGCTTTTGGATGTATCTACAACCGTCGCGTCCTTCCTTTGCTTGCTGCTTTTTCGCTATCCCTTAGTTAGGGAACAACAGTTGTCCCTTTTCGTACTTTCCTGGACAAAGAAGGATGATAATTAGCCAAAGCATAGTTGTAAATAATTTCTGTATTTCTTGTCATAATTTATTAATAGATCAACACATTGGGATATAGAAAGGATGAGAATAAAGGAAAAGGTTAATAAGTTAATGGTAAATGCATACCTTTTCCATGACCCAACACATACCACTTTTAGAATAGAAATGTTGAGGCTGATGGATTTCTGTAAGCCCAAGATGAGTGTTTCATACTCAGTGGTGTTGTCCGTGCACTCAAACTCTAAGTGGCTAGAGATTAAGTGTTTTCTCTACAGCAGGCCTGTTAGAACACAATCTGCTCCAGAGCCCTCCTACTTCTTGGATCCATCAAAGTACATGGTCCACATGTCATATGTAAAAGGATCACTTGTCGCACTAGTACTACTATAACTACTACTACTATTGTTACAAACTACTGTACAAGTTTCATTCTTTCGAATTAGGCATGGAAGGAGACCCAATTGTGTTACTAGTGGGGCAGGGGATGGCTTTGCAAGATAACACCCCCAAATGTATTTCTAGAAAGAAATTACCGAACATAAGTTCTGCAAAAGACAACGGTTCATTTTCTCCATTCAAGGGAGTCACATTGTGTTTCATGTATCTCTTTGACAACAATCAAATCTAGTTTTTTTTCCTGTGTATGAAAGCTGTAAGTGTGACCAGTTAGTGGAAATGTATCACTACAGCATGCTTGACCAGTCTTTGCTAAGAAACATGTCGTATGCTTCTGGTATGTCCACAACTCCATTATTGATGCATTGATGAACTCGGTGATCAAATGATAGTCGGATGATCACATCCTTGAGCTCAGCAATGGCTGGTACGCATGTCCCATCTAACTGGACGATCTGCACACTTGTCTTACTCCATTGAGCATTGATCTTCTTAGAAATGGAGAGTGGCATGACATTGACTAATGCACCGGAATCAACCAAGTAGTTTTTAACATTGAAATTTAAGATTTCAAATGATAACAAGAATGGTGGGTAGAGTGATTTTTCCTCCTCCATGCAAAGCACATTAAGAACAAATGTGAGTGTGTCAGGAGACTTACTTGATCCCTTACTAGAAGAGGTAGCGTCACCTATAGAGGTTTGACCAAGTGCTTGCAAAAGAATGTCTTGCTCACTCTTGATTTTGGTGAGTTCATACAGGGATAATTTTTCATGAGTCTTCTTCATTTCTTCTACAATGTTATAGTCCAAATCGGGGAGACTCATAGAGGTCTTCAAGGGTAGAACTAAATTTGTGGTTTTTGGTGAGCTACTTTTGTCTTTGCTACTTGTGGAAGCACTCTTTATTGTAGTTGTCTTCCTCGACTTGCTCTGTTTTTTTTCTTTTGAGTTAACAAGGTTAACCTACTATCCTTAACATATTTGGTCTTACTTTATCTCTCGGTATTTCAAACACAATGGGGACTCCTTGGCTTCTCAAGTTATATCAATTGTTTTTCTTTGGGGTCAGACCGTCACTTAGAGGCTCCTTCTTGGTGGTGGTCTTCTAGGTGGCGTGAGTACACTGATACATGTTTACCACATGCCTAGTACTTGGGACTTCCTCAGATGTGGCATCTTCTTCTTTTGTGTCAGGCTTAGCCTACTCACTAGCTGTGATGGTGTTGGACAACTGTGTAGCCATGTTGCACATTCCACGGTTCCATTCTAGGCATGTTCTTTCTGAGTGCTTGTCATGGTGAAATGTGCAATATGAATTTGTCGCAAGCTCATCAAGGTTCAAACCAAATTGGAGCTCTGCATAGATTTGGTCGGCTAGCTACTGTTGCTGCTTGAAGCTACATTCTTATTTTGCAAGTTCCTGCTTGTCCTGCCCATCCATTGTTTAAGTTTAGGAACTTCAGTGGTCAGGGACATGACGAGACAAGTAAGGCTCTCAATGTCATTTTCTTCCTTTTCCTTAGCCTTACTTGTTTTAGTGTTTTCTTCTCAAAGATGTACGAAAAGAATCCACTTAAGATTGTGGATGACAAACAATCTCAACAATATAAATGGCTGCTAAAGATTGTAGATCTGCAACGACTGATAGAAACAAAACCTGCCAAAGCCCTGATATATGCCACAATCATAGTTAAATATAAAAAAGAAACAGTAATAACTCCAATCATCCATTGGAAACCAGATATACAAAGAATAGATTTTATTATAACACATGTGAAGGGAACAAATAGATGTTATGGGACCCCCTCTATCAGATGGGTTCTTGGCTATCCTCAAACGTCTTCAACTTATGTAGATTCTCTCTCCTCTATAATGTGTAAACCCAACATATAAAATGTTTTTGAGCTCAATGGGAACTCAAATGGAAGAAAAGTGGTGTGCGATAATGAAAATAATTAGAGTTACAACAATGAGTGCAAAAATGAAAATAATCAAAAGTGAATAATGAATGGAAAACCCTTCTATTTATAACAAAATATTGAGTTATCCTCAAATAATGAGCAATAATAAAATATTATTAACCCCATTCTTGAAATAATCACTTGGAATATTTTATTATATTTGGTTAGGAGGGAAAATGTATTTAAACGTTTATTTAGAAATAATAACTAAATAAATGATTTATTTGTCATCTCAAGAAATTGGTTAAGGAATAATAAACAAATAATGATTTATTTAATTATTCCTAAGGGATTTAGTCAAATTTGACAAGGAATAATAATTAATTAGTGATTAATTAATTATGTCTAGAGAAAAATAAGATAATTAATAATTTATCTATTGATTTTTCATAATTGGGTCAAATATGACAAGGAATAATAATTGAACAATGGTTTAATTAATTATTCCTAGAAGAAAATCAAATAAATAGTGATTTATTTAATTATTCTTCATGGGTTTAACTATAAATTACTTAACAAAGGTGGTTTATTAAGTAATTTCTCACAGTGAAAGCAATTTTACTATGGTAAAATTGGCTTTACATGGTGTACTTCGATCCATCTAGTAAATTAGGCTAGATGATCATTTTTTTGGTGATAACAGATTTCCCCCCAATGTACGAGTATTAGGAGCAAAATGTATTACCGAAGTACATTGTAAAGACACAATCACTAGAGAACACAGTGGAGAGAGAGAGAGAGAGAGAGAGAGAGAGAGGATAGGAACAGAGGGGGCGAGACCAATGCAAGTCTCCTTTTATGTTATGGTATCGACCTCAATGAGGCGGGGGAGGCATACCTATACCTGTTGAGGTAACTTAGCAAAAAAATAATGATGCGCCCAGAAACATAAAACTGAGCAATGAAGTACATGTTGAATGGTACATGACATGTTGGCATAACTAAGCCAGAAAATAATACAATGTGTCCCATATACATAAAGCACCTAGAAAAATATGAGTGAGGACTGAATACAATATCATCTAATTACATGAGATGTAATCGCCCTTCCCTCAAAAATGGGTGGGATGGAGGATAGAACAATTGAAGAAGCCTTGTTGAACAATGAAGGGCTCTCCAAAACTGAATGGATCATCTGAAGGAGACATGCATGCTATGAACACTGTGATTAGTAGGAACCAAACCCATCAAATCTACTAAACTGCATCTGAAGTTGTAGCATAATATGAAGGCATCTAGTCAAGTGGGGGGCTACCTGAAGGGAAACCCCCTCATGAGGGTTGAAACATCTCACACACACCCAAGAATCATTGGTATAATCTGTTGCATCATTGGACCATCAAGTGTATGGATCACAATCATAAAACAACAAAGTCGAAGGGAAATGATGAGTCCCTTTGCTTGATCCAAGGCACCGAACAAGAATGGATGCTGAAACCAAGATACACCACCCTCTAGGCCATTCTTCTGGAATGAATGAGCTCATGGCGACAAAATAGGGCCCGCGATGGGTGAGACAATGAGGATCCTCAACAAAGGCATGAGGGAAAATAGTAATTTGACTAATGGAATCACACCAAGGACAATGGAAGATGTGGGACTGAGGGACAAACAAATGACTTCCTTTGTCAAAGCATAAAGTGCATGGTTGGCCTGGCAGTGACTAACTCAACTCTAGAAGGGATGGGAGTAGTATGAATAGAGGCCAAAATGGGAAACACAAGGTGAATGGTATGCAAATATGGATGAAATACTATGACATGATATAATGGGATGTGAAACAGACTCCATGGATGCAAGGGTGACTCATCACAGATGCTATCAACAAGGGTGACTCGATGATGCTACCACACAAAATAGGCTCAGTGGGGACCATGAAAGCATGAGTAAATGATGGTTACTCATGAGAAAAAATGACACATGATATGACAAGCACCAAGGGAAGGTGGTTCCCAAATTAGAAGCGTCGCATATGAAGAAATTCAATTTTGAGATGCGACAAAGTTACCCTTCTTGGAAAAATGGCGTTCGGGTGAAGTATCAAATCATCAAAAAATGATAAATACCCATTATAGAAATCAATGAGAGGTTTCCAATGGTGTTTATAGTTCATCAAACTGAGCTAGGGTTTGGTCCCAATGGGCGACATAAAATTGTGGATTCTTCTATGAAAGGACGTTTCCCCTCCAATTTGAATTCATTTGCTAAATGAGCTGTGGTGAATTTGGAGAGGATGAAGAGTCCCTAAATCTTGTGGAGATTGTAGCGAAAAAACTGACCATCAGAATTGGGATTTGCGACTTTTAGTTAGGTGGCCTTACTCATCTCTTTGATTTCAATGGTTTATTTCCTGGTTTTTGGCGTGTGGTAGCTCCCTGGGAGACACTTACTCCTCTTCATGGTCGCATTACACTTTTTGGGCCCATAAGTGCAATTTGGCTCGTAGGAAATAAGTGGAAACGTATGAGCTCACACTTTCTAGGTAGAAAATTGTGATTTGGGGCTGAAAAGAGGGGTGGTTTGCTTGCCTCATGGTGGTTGTAGGTTGATCAGTGTAGACCATTGTTTTATTCTTTGAACTGATAATACATGTGGTGTTTTGCAAGCATGGCAGAGATGAAAATAAACTGGCATAAGCGAGACTTAGATATCCTTCGATTTGAGATTTAGAGGAATCAAGGGGTTTGAGGGGAATTGGCTCGCTATGGGGTTCTCAGGTTGGTAGAGAACCCATTAATGAGGGTAGGTGAGCCCTTGCTATTAAGAATTGTGAGCTATTGGGATCCAGACCAGGAGGTATTTTTCTTGTAGGGGCACAAGATTGAACTCACATTGGTAACACCAGATGTATATCCCCCACCACTCTTAGGGGAGGGAGTTTGGTCAAGAAATAAATATCCTCGTGGGAGGAACATTACAAAGTTTGTGGAGTTCCATTGTCCATAGGATGTGTGTGTGAAGGGCATGACTATCCTGATTGGTGATCTAGACAGGTTAGAGACATGGGTTGTTTCCACAGTTGTGTTACGAGCTTGGGCAGCTAGGCATTCCACCACATCACTGGTGGACAGATGATGTTGGTTGAGAGTTTTTTGGCTAAGACCTACTATGGGTGGGCCCAGATGATGCTGGTGTCAATGAAACGATAGTTAAGTCTATGCAGGATGCAAGTGAACTGTGACTATGATTTTGGTACAGTATTGTGTGCATTCTTCTTTAAGAAAATACCCACCATCCATCCTCATGTACAGATCGAAGATGGGGGCCCACAGGAGCCCAGGATGCGCTGCTGGGGGCAACTACTATAGAGAGGAGGAGGAGGGGGAGTTAGACGGGTGTTTCAACCCAAGGTTTTCGCACACTGGGATCAAATGCCCCTCTACATTGACGATTATCCTTATAGTGGGATGAACTATTAGGGAGACACTAACTTACTACTTCCAACTAGGAAAACATGGGGACCAGATGGTAAGTGTTAAGTTTCTATTTTTATGGCGCATTTCATATTTTTATCACATGTATATGGTACTGAGTGTAAAATATGTGGTATGCATACGTAACTCTGGTAAAACTAGAAGGATATGCAGGATGAGCTGTAGTGCTTGGGACTGTAGATCAAGGAACATTGTCGTCACGTTAGGGTCTAGAGTATACTTCACTACTTGTTGATCTACACCATAGGTGTGAGGTACACTTGACCAGAGTTTTTGAGTGCAGATGTCATGAGTTAGATGATCGATACATAGATGAGTGTATCGGACTTCCCTCATAGTGGCGAGGGATCATGCGGCGCATGGTGATGGTTGGTCAGGCAGTACGTGATCTACGTGCAGGTGGAGTAGAGCCTTTGGCACGGGATCCACCGAAAAGTGACTAGATATGGGGACTTGTGGGTCCCTTTGGTTTTGAGTTTTGTATCATGTTGTGGGCATGTCTAATGTATTTAGAGCTATGGGATTCAAACACTTATATGATACATAATATGATTATGAATTTTTATATGACGATGATGGTTCTCCATGTGTTATGTTTTATGGTTGTCTTATGTGGTATACATGTCATAAATGCTAATCTAGAATATTATTTCCAATGGTGTCTACATAGTTATTCTAAGCTCTAGGAACATGATTGAAAGTAATGGTTTCAAATTCACTTACCAACAGCTTAACTCATAGATATTTTCTAAATAGAACTTGGTTATGCACATGATACACACCATTCAATTGCTTGACAAGTAGCAAGGAATCTAAACGAACATGAATATGAAGGATTTGATGATTGAGAGCATCGACTAACAAACCTATCACTGCATCATATTCACCCTGGTTATTGGGGGAAGATCCAATACACATGTCATTCGAAAGTACTAACGTATGCAAGGGGGTAAAAATGGCCCAGGCTAACGAGGCTTGAATCTTGGAGAAGTGACGCGCACCGTCGGCATGACCAATATACAGTGTGGATGATGGATCCATCTGAAAGGTGCAAAATAAAACATATGAGATGATGCAACCTACCTAACTTCATGGAATAAATAAAGACATGCAAATCAAAGGGATATGCTATGACTGAAATTTCTTGAGGTAGAATGCATTGGGAGAATTAGGAAGGAAATGGCCTTCATAATCCTCTAATTAATATGCCCCCTTGCCTAAGTGCAAGGGTAATCAGGGGTAGACATGGATTCCATGATGTCCCCATCAGGATGGAAGATGGGGAGATGGGAGGAGGGTTGACTACATGATGTGGCGGAGGTACCTACTGCATCAACTTGAGAAAGAAGGTTCACATATGCATCATTTGGGATGGTAGACAAAGAACTGGTAGATGAATGATCTATGGATGTTGAGACCTGGGATTCTATCGAAATAGCTCCAACAGAAGTGCGTGTAGAAACCTTTTCCTGCAAGGAACTCAAGGATGACAACATGTAAAGAACATGGCCCATGGTCTCCGTCATCTCGACATCGTGCGCAGGGATCACGATGGTGGGACCATATTCCTCTTGTTCTAGTTTACTAGTGATACTAGAATCCACGGGTAGAGGAGTATGGGTTCCACTATGAGTGGTCTTGTATTTGTGAACTTCCTCAAGGAAATTGCAAAATTCTTCAAAATGAGGACAACAATGGGAATAGTGACCATGATGATCACACAAGGCACAAGGGTGATTTGTGCATAATTTTATGAGTTTCTTAGGTGGAACCAGTAATTTAACATGGACTTCAGGGATATTTGACTCAGGGAATGTTTCATGAACCAAAGGTTTGAGCTGAGGAATTTTAGGACAATTATTGGTGGCATGCCCAACAACTTTACACAAAGCACACATAGGTGACGACTTAGGGTCTTGGGGGCTGGAGGAGCTTGGGGAGCCTTGTCCTTAGGCACTTTCCTCTTAGCTTCCCCCCCTACCTCGATGATTTCACAATAGAAGTGGGTTCCTATTGGGGTTGTGATGGAACTGAAGCAGTAGTAGTAGCCGTAGGGACCGGTTGAATAGGGGCCAAAGCATGATCAGGTTTGGGCTGACCAGGTGGAATTCTTGCAGGGGGATTGATGTACCATACTGGGATCCCCAAAGTCATGTTAGGAAGGACTAGTGAAGCCATGATAGGAATAGAAAATATTTCCAGAGGTGGAAATAAGAAAGGTATCTGACCTATAGGGTAATGCCTAAACGGAATGACTCTTCGATGGTTGAGACCTGGAGGAACAGTTCTTGGTGGAAACACAAGAGAGGCACCCACAAATGAAGGAGGTCCTAGGGGGGTGGATCCAGAGGGCTTAGAGGGGATGCAAATAGCAAGGTGTTGAGGAGTTGGTTGTTGATCGGATGTACCAGACTTCTTGAGAGTAGCTTGTGACGCTTGAAACATGCAAACACTCAAAGAGTTAGGATCTGAGGTAAGAGCGAGAGGACCAAGGAAAGCACCCAAAATGGAGGAATATTTATAGAATCTGAGTGAAACATTGGTGAGAGGAGTTGGAGACTGCTTATCTGATATCAACGAGATAATGGACTCGTGGGAGGTCACGAATGTCGGCTCATAGTAAGTCAACTAATCAATGGTAACGATATTCCCTTCATGGGGGAAGAACATCTTGCGGAAAACCATAAATGTGATGGCTAACATGGCATATGTGTAACTATGACCTAGAAGAATGTTGTAATCTAAAGGGGCATCAATAACCTCAATGTTTACATGGATAGCCTTACCCGCAAGGGTCATTGGATAGTTGTGGTACATGCTGAGAGGCTGGGAGGAGTGTCTATCCCAAGCAGACAAGGTGACTGTAGATGGAGAAGCTCAAGTGACTTAAGTTGTTTCTAAATGGTAGCGTACATCAGAAAGGTGGATGCACCTTAATCAATAATTCAATGGGAGATGATTGCATTATGAACTTTGATTGGTATCTAGAAATCAACAGATGAAGGAAATGGTGGATGTTTTTATGTGTCAACTAGGAAGACAATCAAATGATCGTCGGAAGGATCTACTATGCCTAAAGTAGTTAGTAGAGATTTCTTTGGAGATGGGCATGACTAGAGTATTTCCATCATTGGCATGGTGGCAAGTGATTGTGCCAAGTTTTCTACTATACTATATGTATGGGCAGCTTGGTTAGAAGTTGCGTTATGGTGTAATGGTCCGTTTGGGATCTTGGGAATGGCCTCAACTTTAGGTTGAGGGATCTGTAATGAACCATTTGGTATCATAAGAGGCTCAGCGGATGCTTTGGTTTTGGACTTAGTGGCCAACAAAGTCAATTGCTTTTCATATTAATGCAACCAAGTTTGTGGGTTGATATCGGAGGGGTTAACCTCATCAGAATTCATCATAAGGATTTGGTAGTCACCAGGACCAAAAGGTTGGGAGGGATGGGCTACTTGACCTAGTTGAGGTTGAGCAACAACAAATCCTTGTTGAGGGAAAGCACTTGTAAGCACTGTTGGTTGAGATGTTGCAAGATTTTGAGGCGATTGTTGACCTCTAGAAGTTGCTTGAGCTTCCCAATTTTGGTGCATCTGGGGTAAGAGAGTACTCTCATGTGTATAATGGCCATATACACCACAACATGCACAAGGCTTGTTCGTATGAATATCCTTATTCTACTTGGATTGGCTACCTTGTTGTTGGTTGTTAGTGGTAGGATGGTTCCCCTAGGGTTCACTAGGTTGATTACCTTGATTACCCTCGTTACCCTTGTTACCTTTCCCCTTATTCTTTTTCTTCGAATTTTGGGGATTGGTCACACTTGGCTAGACAAACACTTGAACCTGGGGGGCAGTGGTTGTTGGGGCTAAGAATGCATGGGAGGCTGCAGTGCTAATGATTTAGGGGCTGGAGTGCTCAGTTATGCATAGGTAGGAGCAATAGTTGGGTAGATGGGTTGGGGCCCTTAAAACATGTTGCTAGCAGGAGGAGCATAAGTGTTGGAGGAATAGGTGCCCCCATGTGAATAGCCATAAATTTTTCGATTATATGGCAAAGGGTATGAAAGGGTTCCAATGATACTCTCGGCAACATGAGATTCCCCCAGTGCATTGGCACCTCTAGGATGGGGGAGGTTTGGAATGACGGTATAGACATAACTGAATTGCGCATAAATCAGGTTATATTTCAGAGTGGTTTGGAGAGCTTCTTCCTTAGTCCGAGGAAAATGTGACGCGACATAGTTTCCAATGGGTGCTAAAAGGCTCCTAAGAAACCCATCTAGATAGACACAGTCTTCGAAGGGCGGGGCACAACATGTTCTCCTCCTTCTATGCCACTCTTGAACATGGTCGGAAAGGCTAGTGGCATAGGACTGATGAAATGAGGTCAATAGCTCTATACTAGTGTCATATAGGAGAGGTAACTAAAAATATGGGAGCAACCCTTTAGCAAGCATCGCGAAAATGGAATGAGATGTGGCAGATTGGTCTACATAGCATTTTGCAGAGTCTCCAGTGAGCATGTATTGGAATAGACGAAGATGAACGGATTCATCGGTAATGAAGTTTGATGAACACCACATGTGGAAGGAATGCACATGATTGGTAGGATCCTATCCAAGATTACCCTCAAAATTTGGGATGTCTTAGGGAAGCTTAGTCGGCATAGCAAGCCAACCAACATCATGGTGTATATGGTCATTTATCAACTGGCTAAAATCTGGGAGACTTAAACCAACCATAAAATGGAGCATGGGGGATGCCGAAATGGTTCCTGTGATTGTTTTACTTTATGTGACCACCGAGGTAGAACTAGAGCCAACACTAGGTTGGGTTCTTGCACCAGCTATGGGTCTAGATGTGGTGACGATATACAATGAAGGAGCTTGAAATCATATTAAGAATCAAATGAACCAAGAGAAGAGTCAGTATGGGGATTCGGGGACTATGAACTTGAACCCTACAGGGAGGAGCAATATGCCCAAGTGGAAACTGTGGATGAAGGTCTAAGAGTCTCTGCGACAAACGCCTTGGTGATGCAATGGTGGTAAGACACAAGTGACACAGAAATGGTGAAGGGAGATCAACAATATGCCTTTGTCTCGATGAGGGAAGATAAATTTATTATGTTAAGTCTTGGCTTAGTGGTGTAAACCAAGCGCCCTTCACTTAAGGTGTGCTTGTGTGTGCAAGTGTATTTATTGATTAAGCCAAGATCATGTTTGTAAAAAAAGAAAAAAAATTGCTAAAAATAAATTGAAATTAACAACAGAAAATGAACAAAAAACAATTAACTAAACCCCACCCAAAGTGGGTTTGCAAACACTATGTTGTTTGGTGGCGAAGTTGGCTAAAAAACACACTAAAAGGGTCCGGAGATCTATTTGTTGGTGTGACTGGGATCAAATGACACTAGGCTGCTGGAAAGTGGTGCAACAATAGCAAAAAACCAAAGAGGTAGATCGCTACAAAAAGATAGGGAGATGGGTGAAAACCTAGGGAAATTGATGGGACCCTAAGGCCAATGACCAAACAAGGTTTAATATGAAATTATGGATGGAAAAACCCTATCTTTTGAGATCTGAAACAAAAGGGTATAGATCTAGAAAATATGGCTGAAAGTGTTGCAAAAACTCAGACTACTCACTCAACTAAACTCCTCCTATTAAGGTGGAAGTGTACTAGAAGACCTAGGGGACTAAATTCCACTTCAATGATTAAATCATAGTAGATCAAGGCCTAAACAGGATGAGATAGAGGCTAAACAACCCAGTAGACAGCTCTCGGCAAAACCCAGAAACACATCTGATAAAAACCAAAAACCCTAAAAATCATACGTACTGACCTGTTTCAGGGGGGGTCACACTTTTTGGGCTAAAAGGTGTGCTCTAGACTCCACTTCACACTTTTTGGGCTAAAAAATGTGATTTCTTCTCCTTAATTCCCGGTCGGCAAATCTCAAAAAAAAATTGTTGTCTCTGTCGCGGTTGGTTCCTGTGACCAGTCCCCCTCTATGGGATGGGTTCTTGGTTATACTCAAACGTCTTCAGCTTGTGTAGAGTCTCTCTCCCCTATATTGTGTAAACATGACATATAAAATATTTTTGAGCTCAATGGGAACTCAAATGGAAGAAAAGTGGTGTGCGACAATGAAAATAATCAGAGTTACAACAGTGAGTGCAAAAATGAAAATAATCAAAAGTGAATAATGAATGGAAAACCCTTCTATTTATAACAAAATATTGAGTTATCCTTGAATAATGAGCAATAATAAAATATTATTAAACCCATTCTTGGAATAATCACTTGGAATATTTTATTATCTTTGGTTAAGAAGGAAAAAGTATTTTAAACTTTTATTTAGAAATAATAAATAAATAAATGATTTATTTATCATCTCAAGAAAATTTGTTAAGGAATGATAAAAAAAAATAATGATTTAATTTAATATTCTAGGGGATTTGGCCAAATTTGACAAGGAAATATAATTAATTAGTGATTAATTAATTATTCCTAGAGAAAAATAAGATAATTAATAATTTATCTGTTGATTTTTCATAATTGGGTCAAATATGACAAGAAATAATAATTGAACAATGGTTTAATTAATTATTCCTAGAAGAAAATAAAATAAATAGTGATTTATTTAATTATTCTTCATGGGTTTAATTATAAATTACTTAACAAACATGGTTTATTAAGTAATTTCTCACATTGAAACAATTTTACTATGGTAAATGGTGTACTTCGATCCATCTAATAAGTTAGGCTAGATGATCAATTTTTTGGTGATAAGATTACTCACAAAGGTCTGAGGCCTCTTGCTCATGCCTTTGGAGTCCTTAGTGGATTTGTTATCTACAATTACTCCAATAGCACACAGGTTTTTGTCTAGGGCAATAGCCTCTTCATAATTCTCTATCAATGTTGGTCTCGTAGCTTGCTTGATGAACTCCGCAATATTGGTCAACAATACAAATGTGTAGTACTCGATGGTGATGGAGTCATGAGGTTTGGTGTCTACTGAGAACTTGTTCAAAATGTAGTTAAACCTATGATTGAAATCTTTAACCTTTTCTTTTTGCTCCATCTTGAGACTACCCAGCTCTTTCAGCAACATGGCAGGGTTCTTGTCCTCAGCAAAATTTTCAAGAAATATACACTGGAACACCCCCAAGTTCTGGATGGAATTTGGTGGAAGGTTGTGGTACCATACAACTTCTCTTCCATCCAAGGTACATGGAAATAGTTTGCATGCAACATCATCATAACATACCTCGAGTGTCTACAGATGTAGGCAGAACATGTCTAAGTGATCTTCTGCCTTCACTGTCTTGTCAGGGCCATATTTCATTAAAATCTTCACTGTGTGTCTCGGCATCTTGTGCAGGACACCTGGGAATGCTAAATGGGCCCTGGGTCATCCATTCCAACTTTTGTTTTTCCATTTTTTTGTCTTTTTCCTCCTCCTCCTCTTCTAAATCTGATGATTCTTCTTCCAAGTCTGTTGGTTATTCGTCCTCTTCTCCTCCTCCTTTGTTTCCTTCCCGTCCACCTCCTCCACAGGAACTTGAGCCCGAGAGTAAGAGGTTGTATTCTTCTTCCTTTCAAACGATTGGAGGTTCCTCTTCTTTTTCCACTACTTCTGCCAACTCTTCAAGAGTGGTGAAGATTGCTTCTTCCACAAATGAAACTACCACTCCTATGTGGGTAGTATTTTGATTCCTCTGAGAATATGGAAGAGTGTACACTCCCAGAATCTGTCCAAAAACTTTTACAAATTGATGGGTGATGTGACAGACAGCTCGGATATGATGATATGGGATTTTACATTCGGGTCTAGGAGGTGAGAAATGAATAACCTCATAATTGTATGTAGGGGAGAGGGCATGAATTTTACTGCCTTGACTAGATGATGGATGAGTGGGATTGGTGGGACAATTAGCCATAAAATATTGGCTACCCTCCTTCTAGCGCCAGAAATGTTGATGGTGTTGGAACTGCCAACATTCAAGGGATATCCCCGGTATGAAGTCAAAACTAGACCTCACACCATTTGGTGTAGGATTCCCATCATGTACAGTGGCCTAGTTTCCATTCTCTTAGATATTTTCCTCAACTCTTATTTTTCAGCTAATGAGTGTGTTATGATGGTATCTTCGAAAAGAGAGGTGAGTGATGAGTGTGTAATGTAACTTGTGTCTAGGTTCTCTTACTACATAGTGGTAGAGTAAAGTGAGCCTCTAAGTGAGAGGTAGTAGTACTAATGAGGTTCATCAATAGGTAAACTATATGGGTCTTAATTCCACTCTCTAGCTTATTAAAATCAACTTTTCTCACATTCACTTACATATTTTATTATATTTTTCTTAGTGAGAAGGGTAAAGGTGAAATGTTATGTCATGTGGCTTAATATGCATTAATTGTAGGAATTAAATATATTTTGAGATAATTTAAGTGCAAGAAATCAAAGTGTACAAGAAAGAGGGAATTTAGGAGTTTTGTCTCCCTCATTAACTCCTCACATCATTTGAATATTCCTCCACCATATCTCATCAGCTCAGAGTTACAAGCAACCAAGCCAACCGAATTCATTGGCAACCAAGCCAGTGAAAGTGAAGACAAGTTATTCTCGAATTTGGAAGCCAAGTCTCTTTAATTTTTATGAAGTTGTTAGTAGCTTTAGTTTTTATAAATAAGAAGGCCAAGGGTCTCATTAGGATTCAATTTTTTTGTTGTAGCCAAGAGGCAATTTAGAGCTAAAACATTGTGAATGTTAATATTATGTTTTATTTGGCATTTTGATGATAATGAGAATGTTTACCTTGATCTAGCACTGAGTTGAATCATAGGGCTGAATCTTTTGGGTTAGGGCCCAACCCTAGCAGTAGAAGTTCGTCTTTCTATACATGTATTCTTAGATTAAAATTAGAGTTATTTCGTGCAGTTATTTCTTCATTATTTAGTTTAACAAGTTTTGAATGGTTGTTTCTTGTTTCCATTAGTTTAAGAAGCAGATCATTGGTATAGTAGTGAGAAATAATACTTTATAAAATATTGTGAGATTGGCCTCTTCCTCATCTCCCTCATGAAATCATGGTTTGAAGGCCCCACTCTCACAACCCCAAAAACATATTTATATTTTGATCATTGCATAGCTTAGGGTTCATTGTTGAATAGATCATTATTTATGATTTCTTGGAATAACCTACTGTTGTCATTTTGTTTCTTTAGTTTGTTGTAGTTTAAGAAGGCATTTCATTTCACATATCTAGTCATTGGCCACCAATAAATCAATTTTCTCAAATTCAACTCATATTTTCCATTTTTAAATGAATTTATGCATAAATGAAGAGAAGGACATCTTTTGTTGTAGTGATTTTTGATCTTTGGGGAGGAACTCATCCCATCAACCTCATCTAAGTCTTCTCCACCTTTTTCCAAGGTCTACCAACCCCTAATCCAAATTTATGTTTTGTAGCCATTGTGGACAACCACCTTAGGAAAATCCAATCATCTTGAAGTGATGGGCCGAGCCTTAGGTAATGTGCACCTTCCCTATACCCTATTTCACCATCATACATATTTACATCACTTCATTTCACATTCCCTACCTTCCTATGGCCTTCAGTTAACTTCCTGTAGAAAACCATGACATCCTGTAGTAAACTAGGACATCCTGTAGCAGTTCTTGTAGAAGCTATAGGATCTCCTATAGTAGCTTGTTTAAACCTATTTTGAGCATAAACAATAGTCTGAGAATAAGGTAGGCCCTCCACTTGACTTACATGCCTCTTAGTTTCATTTTAGACTAGCTCTTCCATGCCTTTATCCCCTGCAAAGATCATATTGTCTAACTTAGCATTTACATTTCTAAATCAAAAATCAAAAGAACCTTTTTCTACCATTTCAACATGAGATAGCTAGTGCATGCATACATCAGTCATAGAGTTATAGGATAAATTCCCATTTCTACTTAGTCCAAATAGCTAGATGATAGAATGCAAGGTTAGATTAGTTCTTTTCTGCAAGCAATGTGTGTCATTTCTTAACTGGATTATTTCATGGCATTTCATAGCACTTTCCCTTCAACACTTTCATTTTCTAAATAGGCAAGCATTTACTTTCTTGCATTAAATATTTAGCTCTACATTCATTGTGAGTCATCAGACTCCTTCTAATCAATAGAAGATTCGTTTGAAAACCCTAGTGGACTATCGCCCCAGTTGAAAAGTGTCGAGAGTAGACTATTGCATCCATTGTGCATATAGAACTACCACCTCCAAGTTTGTATGAAACCCCAGGCTAATAAAGTGAAGTTGGTAGCCCTAGGAGTTGCAACATACTTACTACAATATTGACGCTCATCAGTTTTTGGTACCATTTCCTGGGAGGTATCTAGGTAGATGTAATTTCTTCTTTTGTTTCTATTTGACATTTAGTGAATAGTTTTGATTTCTTCTTTATTTTTGTTTTTCATTCAATAGATAGTTATAATTTTTTCTTTCTTTCTATTTTGCAAGTAATTATAAAAATAAAAATAAAAAATCTTTCATGCCTTTTAGGAGTAGAGACAATTTAGGAAAGTTTTTGCCAAATACCCCCACACCATTAGACAACCAACCTTCCCTCTTCTTCGGTGGCTCTCATCTTCCCTCTCTGACTACAAGGGAGCTAGAGGACCCATTAGGTGAACAACCAGAAATATTTGAAGAGCCTATTGGGGAAGAAGAAGAAGAAATCCTTCCACACAATTAAATTTGAAGAAACATTTGCACCTATAGCCCGAATTGAAGCCATAAGAATGTTTCTTTCCTTTTAAAGCTTTCATCATTTTAAAGTCTATCAAATGGATGTTAAATATGCATTTTTAAATGGAAAACTAGAAGAAGAAGCCTATATTGAACAACCTGAACAATTTACTCTAGGAAATGATGAAAAGCTTGTTTGCAAGCTCAAGAAGGAATTACAAGTCCCTCATGCATGGTATTATCACCTTGACAAATATATTCCACAACAAGGCTTCACTAAGGGGTCTACAAACAAAAACCTATATATAAAAGTGCATGATGGAAAACTTTTAATTGTTATTGTTTATGTGGATGGCATCATTTTTGGTAGCAATGAAGAATCCATGAGTCAAAGGTTTTCTTATGTCATGCAACAAGAATTTGAAATGTATTTACTTGGTGAACTAACATACTTTCTTGGTTTACAAGTAGAACAAGAAAAGAATGTCATGTTCCTCTCACAAACAAAGTATCTTAAGAAAATTCTAAAGAAATATGGAATGGAATATTTCAAATGAGTCTACACACCCATGGTGACAAGGTGTAGTCTTAGTTCGCATAATGATTCTCCCGCAGTCAACCAACCAAAATACAGATCCATGATCACAAGTCTAATTTATCTTACAAAAATAAGACCAGAGAGCATGCACGTAACTGGGTTTATTGGATGATTTCAGGCTAATCCAAAGGAAACTCATCTTTAGGAAGTCAAAAGAATCTTCAAATGTCTACAAGGAACTCAGAATTTGGTTTATGGTATCCCAAAGATGAAGATCTTACTCTTCATGCTTATACCGATGCAGATTGGGCAAGAAATGTGGATGATAGAAAAACCACTAGTGGAGGAGCATTCTATATGGGGCCCTACTTGGTATCATGGTTCAACAAAATACAAAGCTCAATTTCTTTATTTACTACAGAAGTAGAATATGTTGTTGTTGCATCATGTTGCACACAACTTCTCTCGAAGATGCAAACATTGCACGATATTCAAATCAATTGTTCTTTTCCCATTTCCATTATATGCCATAATACAAGTACAATTAGCATTTCAAAAAATCTAGTTATAAACTCCAAGACCAAGCATATTCCAATTAAATATCATTTTCTAAGAGAACAATTGCTTAAACAAAAGGTCAAATTGGAATATGTTCTCTCAAAAGATAAAGTTGTTGATATTTTTACAAAACCTCTTCCATGTGATGCATTTGAATATCTGAGACAGAAATTTGGAATGGTCTCATCTTCATCACTCAATTGATTCTTCATCTTCAAGGGGAGTAACACATATGTGTCTTGATGATGACTGCCATGGTTGTTTTTTATTTTCATGTTACATATACTAGTAACAATGCCTCTGGTGTAGTAACAGTGCACAGGTACAAAAAGAACAGACTCAGGGGGAACTGAAGGTGAACAAATTTCAATATTTCACTTTTTGTACGCGAATCCTATAAATAAAATTCGCATGTATATGCAAGTTCTAAAATGAACATTTGTGTAAATCTTAGTGTGATGAAGAAATGGTGGGACAGACTTAGGAAAGGGGCCTGATATGCTTCAGTCAATTATTTTTTGGCTTTTATGTTTTGATGGTTGATGATTATAGTCTATTGTTGATATTTAGAAGTGCTTTTGGTCTTTATAAGTTGTTGATACCTTGATGGATGACTGGTTGATGAAGATACTTTGATGATTCTTACTGATATATGAGATATGATCAGATCTGATAGTAAATAATTGACACGAGTTTAGGGGGAGTACTTTCTATGCTTCAAATAATGAATTGTTGGCATTATGTTGGCTTCATACATAATGATTCTTATCAATAGGTTGATGATATTGAAGCTACATTGTCTTATCTTGTGAATTGATGATGGAAATGTATAGGTTTTTGTTCTTAGTGCCACTGACAAATGCTCATGACACAGATCATATGTGGTGTATGATAGTTGTTATTGACTATCATGGTCTTATTAAGGTTATTTGTCTTGGTTATAAATGTCATATCTATCATTTGATGTAAAGGTCATGTAAAGACTTACGAGTTACTCATTGTAAAATTCATTCATGTATGGGCTATTATGGTCAAGTCCTTTTAGACATGTGATGTAATTTGAAACCCCAATATGCTTGGGAAGTTGATGTAATAATGATATCAAATATATAAACCCACTATGATTGGGTGACTGATGTAAGTTTGATTCCTTAGTGATAGGGTAAATAATATGAGTCATAAAGGCATCCTTCAAAAATTTCAATATGAGCTCAGGCGGAGCATGGTTAGTCTTCAGTGTTCATACTCAACAGTTTAGATCTACGGAAGCCTTTATTTAGCATTGGCTAGCCCTTTTCCCTTGATTTCAAAGGGGGAGAGTAACTTGATGTGTTCTATAGGTATTTGTAGGTTCTAGTGACCAAACACCAAAGTGGTTTCCATCAATTCCAAAGGGGAAGATTGTTGGAATTATGACTAACGTATGACATTATAACTAATGTGTTGTCGTTGATGGAAATCTACGTGATGAGTTGTTCTTCGATGGAAACCAACTTGATACAGATGTGAAAAAGAGTTTGATTAAAGGCATGGCAGTTCAAAGATAGAGGAATGACAAAGTTGAAATTTCAAGAAGTATACGTGGGTTCTGTTAAGCAAAGTCACATACACACATGGGTATGAAGAAGAAAAGGTGTACTGTTTCCACACCATTGTATTCTAAATACCAAGGGTCCTTACCATGGTATTTCCCTATGGTATTGAGTCAAGAAATGGATGTTCTGATCCCGTCTAAGAAAACCATCAGCTGGAGTATGGTTTTGACCTATGGTATTGGATAAAGGATAAGCTATATAAGGAGATGAAGATCAAAGTGGTAAAAGTGTGCAAGTGATGAATATTTTATGAATAGTTAGATCTAAAGAAAATATGCATGTAATGTGCTTTCGATGGTTTGCTTGATCTAAAACTAAGTATGCACCTGTGAATTTGATGATGGATCAAATCCAATAGATATGAGATGGCAATCTTGATTATGAGGTGATTTGATCTGTGTTGATAGTGTTTTAACGTGTGATTTTTATGTGTTCCTAAATTTGGGTATGTCTAAATTTATGTGTTACAGCAAAGGTTTGAATTAGAAATTGTAGATTTGTGCGAAGGTTTTATAACCTAAAAAGCACATACACACGCAGATGTGATACTAATAAGTTGTGTATAAGCGGGTATGTTTCTTGAAAAGCATGTATACATGTGGATATGATTTAATGATGTTTGATCATTTAATTAGTCTTAATGTGTTTTTGTTATCTGTCAAAGAAGTCTTGTTGATAATTTGGGCTTAACAGTAATGTTTAAAAGATGAATTGACTGATTGAAGAATGTTGAAGATACTTGCTTTTTGTAATTGAAGTTTAGAGAAGGTTCTGTGATTTTCATAGAACGATGCAGTGGATCTGTGTGTGATTCAATTTTTGTTTTAGAGTGACAGTGGTTTAGTTTTCAGAATTTATTGGTTTAAGATCTATACATGGGTATGCTTCACGGAAAGTGCGTAAACACACAAGCTTTCTACTGTAAATTAGCATATATATTTTGACATATGGATGATCATGGTTTATAGTAACATAGTCTGATTTCTTTGATGTGCATTATTTTGATTGGTATTCTGGTTACATTGATCTGATTGTTCTGGTTGTTTAAGTTTGGGTGTCAAATGATTGGTTGAGTTTTGGTTGATTCAGTTGATTCATAGATTGGTTGGTTTATATGATGATTGAATGATTTCTTGCACTGATTAGTTTCAGTTTTGATATTTGGTTTTGGACTTAAATGTTGGTAATAGATCTAGTCTAAAAATTTTATGAAACGTGGCCTACAAGTTGTGATGTTTTGTAGCAAGTGGATCCAGTATGAAAATTTATGAAATGTGGTCCCTGAAGGTATTGAGAGTTGGAGCCTTTAATGAGGGAGTTGATGCTTCCTTCCAGTGTTAGCTGGTAAATCAGATCAGGGGGTTGGAGGACCCTTCTAGTGGGTGCCAGTAAATGAGATAATGGGGTTGGTGCTCCCTTCCAGTGGGTGTTGGAGAACGAGTGAAGGTTGTAGCCTTCTATAGATGGGTGTCTATGCTAGTACAATATTGTAAGAAAAAAATATTTATATTAAAGAAGATAGAGACGACAACAACGCTAGTTTTTTCCCACATTGTGTTTCCACCTTAAATCCTAGTGTTCATGTGTGTTGATTATGTGTGATGGTTTATTTATATTCTTACTACACATGGTTATTATTTATATAATTTTGCATGAAGTATGAATACACCTGCTTAAGATAAACAAAAGATGAAGTAACTGAAAAATTTGTCTTACTAGATATACGCTAGTTGTATGAATAACAATTGCCTCAGTAAAGTCATGTATAGAAATTAGGATATGAAATTGAAAATTTTAATGGTTTGAAAATAATGATTCATCCCGACCCCCCACCCCCCTAGTATTTTTCCCAACATAAGGGAAAAAAAGGGACATGAACATATAGATCAAACCAGCCATGAAAATAAGTAGATATACTTGTCGAAAGAGCTAGGTAGCCAAGAGTATTCAATAGAAATCTTTGTGACATAAATTGTACCTTTATTTATTGTGACAACCCCTCGCTAATCCCCATATTGTAAATATTTTAACTATTTTGTTTTAATTAAAATTGGTTGAGATAATGGACACATATTCCAAAGCTTGGGGAGGGAGATTGCTTGTAATTGGAAGGAAAATTGGTTGTTAATGACAACCATGGGAGGTTGACTAGTGTGCCTTAATTGGGTTGGCTGCAGCATTAAATTTAGCAAGAGAAGAGAGGATAGGGTCATGCCTCTCTTGGAAAAAATTTTAAGAAAGAAAGGACACAAAAATTTAAGAGGAAGATGGTTGCATTGTTGGGAAGGCTTGCCATAGCCAAGTGCATGTCAAGGAGCTGGAATTTCCATTGTAACAAACAAAAGTGGAGAAATGTCATAGGGAAGATAAGAGAACCATGTGGCAACGTGACATTGGCCAGGGAACTCATGGTCAAATAAGAAAATAGACCAGCATAGATAGTCTGGGCATAAAGGGGAAATATAACTATGAAAAGGGAAAAAATAAGAAGAGGATAGCAGAGAATATGAGACATAGAACCCTGGTTGGAGGAATTCAAAGATAAGGGAGTATAAAAATTAATTATAAAAGCCATCATGATTTATCACAGTCTATACAACGAAAGAGTGAAGTGTTGGAAATTATGAGAGGGAGGTGAATCATTATTTCACTTACAATTAGTTGATTATAAAATTTTAGAGCATGAATAATACAATAGTAATCGACAGCATATCGCGAAAGTAGTACACACTAAATTTTTAGGTGGAAACCCTTATGGGAGAAACCAAATGCTTTTCTAATATTTTATGAGTACAAAAACGCTTCAACTTCAACTGAAGGGGAAGCTCAAACTTCATAGTACTCTAGAAAAGTGTTCAATTTGATCAAGTAGCTCCAACTCCTGAAAGGATGCCTACACCCTTGTTTCATGAGCTCCAATTGGAAGGACACTAAAACGCCCTAGTTTTATCAGTTAAAACTCATAGGATGATCCAACACCCTGCAAGATCTAGCTTTCCCTAGCACCACCTTACCACCTTGAAGTGTTTTCGAGCTCAAACTTAAAGGATACTTCATTCTCCTGCCTTGCACCACCCAACCGCTCTTAAAATATAAAAAATAAAGAAACTATTTATGGGTTCCTATACCAGAGATAATGACTCACTTAAAAAATATATTCAATGAAACCCTCTTTTCTAATATGCACTTCTGATATGACATGAATAAATAAACTTTTTCAAAACTATAAGACTGCTTCTAACGGATATAACAACAATTCATGTACCTTATGTCTTCTGCCACTGATGTACCTGAATATTCCTTGAATCTACTTGTTGCCATGAAGATGTTTGAGGATGTTTATCTGCAACATTATTCTGACCTTTCCTACTTTTCTTTTACTACTCTTATCTTTTGATTCAGGAGCATTTGGACTTAGCCAATGATGTGATTGTATGTTCACATGTTGAGGCTAAAAAGTGATGAATTTCATTGACCTGAGTGGTCAAAATCAATTCTTAGTAGAGAGGGTTAGATCTCTCGAAAATTATCTTTACTCCAATTATTGTAATAATTAGAATATTGTATTATTTTTAGAATAGGAGATAAGTTGTTAGTATAGGTGTGTATCAGAGCTTGAGAATAGGGATTTAATGGTTGAGTTGATAAAAATAGATATTGAGTTGTTAATGCAATTAGGATAGGATTTGACTCATAAAAGAGGAAAGAATGTAATGGCAGAGGGATGAGATGACTGAGAATAAAGTAAGTGAGAGGTGTATGAGAGATAGGGTTGGGGAGCGAATAGAGGTTAGAAAAACTATTGTAATCAAGCCAAGAGGGCTAAGACTCTAGAAATTCTATTTTATTGAATAAATGATTAAGTGTGGTGTTGCATGTTAATCCTAGTGCAGAAATTCATTTGTATCTGTGTATCGGTGTTCTGGACCCTAATCAGGTATTTTTCTATGTTTAAACATTTTATTTATAAATCACAGTCAATTAGTATGAAGAGTTAATATTGAGTTTAAGTGCTAAATCTTTCCTTAACCGTCTTTCTTAAAAGTATGAATTAAGCACGTGGGTAGTATTCGATAAGTGGGAAGTGGTATCTCGCGCACCCTAAAAATGGTAAACGATATCTCTAAAATTCATGAAATTAGCGTAAATGGGTGACACGTAGCACAAGAAAACTACTTCTCTCATGTGCTCTCGACCTGATATCGGTCGTGCAAGATTTCATGGAATATTGTGCGACAGCTGTTGGATTGAGTGGGATTGATCGATGATGAAGATCAGGTGAGCTAGTTAGCATGCGAGTGACATGATATCCCTTAGATCAGAAGGAGTGAAATCAATGCCACAGATTGAAGGACCTGACAAAGGGAGTAGTCAAAGAAGGATCGACGGTGATTGGTCAAGTAAGCGAGACCCTCGTGAAAAATCCACGTACAAGATCTGTCAACGCATAGCTAATTGGTTACAAAGTTAACCCGTAGTCTAATTCCATAATACCACCCCATTTTTGTTAACCTCTTACATAATTTTGGTATCAGATAAAGGATTAAGTTTTCCTATAGTAAACATGCCACCAGGAGAGGAGATGGCATGGGTCGGGGAATACCTGTAGCGAATGTAGTTCTGTTGGATGAGATCTGAAATCTGCATACAAGGATGGAGACAATGGATTCTGCTCAGAGGAGAGCACCTGATGAAGGAGATGCTAGTGCTGAAGAAGAATCTTCTAAGGAAGAAGAAGAGGATGAAAGTGAAGCTGCCAAAGTTCTCAAGATATTGGCAAAAGCAAGTGGAAGAACAAAGGTGGAAATGCCTTAGTATGATGGGAATCTAAATGTAGAAGAATTGATGGACTGGATCAGTTCATTAGACAAGTATTTTTACTATGAGGAGGTTGATTATAAAAAGAAGGTGAAATTTGCAGTTACTAGATTGAAGGGTCATGCAGCGATTTGGTGGGATGAATTACAAACATCTAGAGGGAGAAAGGGAAAGCCTGAGATCAAACAATGGGATAAAATGGTAAGTAGGTGGAAAGCCAAATTTATGCCAAAATATTATCAATTAAATCTTTTCATACAGTTACAAAATTTGAGGCAAAAAGGAATGACTGTTAAAGAATAAACAGAGGAGTTTTATAAGCTGAGCATTAGAGAAGGACATGCAGAGGATGATGTAGAAAAGGTAGCCAAATACATAAATGCGTTGAGATATGACATACAGGATGAAATCAACTTGTTGAGTCTGAAGACAATTGAAGATGCCTATCAAGCAGCTTTGAAGGCAGAAGAGAAGATGTTGAGGAAGAAAAATCAGAGGAATAGAGGAAAAAGTTCAGCAAGAGGTAGAGGAACTACCAGATCAAGATTTAAACACCCTCAGGGTGAAGCACGAGGTTCAAGTAGTAGACCACCACAGAAAGGAGAATTTAGTAGAGGAAGATTTGCACCCAAAGGAAGAGGCCGAGGAAGAGAAATTAGGTGTTACACATGTGGAGAATGGGGACATGGATCATGGGACTGTCCTCATAATAAAGTAACAAATCAAAGGAATGTGAATGTGGCTGAGGCAAGGGAATAAAATCCTCAAATTGAAAACAAGGAAGAATCACATGAAGTAGGAGAATCCTTGTTGTTGAAAAGGGTATTGCTTAAGGCAGAGAAAGAGACCAGAGAACCAACTCAAAAAAAGATTTTATTCAGAACTACATGCAAGTCCAAAGGAAATGGTCGTAAAGTCATAATTGATAGTGGAAGCACTAATAACCTTATTTATACAGAAATGGTGGACAAGTTAGGACTAGTAAAAACAATACACCATACTCCTTACAAAGTATCATGGCTGCAAAAAGGACATCAGCTTATTGTGACAGAACAATGCAAGGTAGATATACATATTAGTACTTATAAGGATGTGATATTCTGTGATGTAATGCCAATGGATGTATGCCGTGTGTTGCTAGGAAGACCTTGGTAGTTTAATCAGAAAGTTATTCATGATGGGAGAAGAAATACTTACACTCTAGAGAAGGATGGAAATAAACACACATTGCTGCCATTCAGGGATGAAGCAGGAAAAGAAGCTCCTTGAAACAGTGTTATGGTGATGAGTAGGAAAGAATTGTTGCAAGAAGTCAAGAAGGATGAACAGATGCATTTTTTTTTCATAAGGAGACCTAAGGTAATTTTAACTTCCACAAACCTAGATGATTTATCTGAAGAAATAAAAACTCTGTTGAATGATTTTGTTGATATTATTGTGGATGAGTTACCGAATGCTTTACCACCCATCAAGAGTATTAGTCATCATATTGATCTAATACTTGGATCAATTTTTCCAAACAAATAAGCATACAGGTTAACTCCTCAATACTCATTTGGCCGGGGAAGACAAGTACAACAACTGATGGATAAGGGATTAATCAAAGAGAGTCTTAGTCCATGTGATGTACCAACAATACTCAGTCCAAAGAAAGGTGGTGAATGGTGTATGTGTACAGATTCCAGAGCCATAAACAAGATTACTATCAGCTATAGATTTCCTTTACCACACATGGATGATTTGATGGAATGTTTAAGTTGGTCAAAGTATTTTTCTAAAATAGATCTGAAGAGTGGATATCATCAAATAAGGATTAGAGAAGGAGATGAATGGAAGACTGCATTTAAAACAAATAGTGGGTTGTATGAATGGTTAGTGATGCCTTTTGGACTCACTAATGCACCTAGCACATTCATGAGATTAATGAATGAAGTCTTGAAGGAATATGTAGGCAAGTTTATCATTGTTTATCTTGATGATATTCTAGTTTTCAATAGAAGGAAAGAAGAACATCTGGAGCATCTTAAGTTGGTTTTAAGAAATCTACAAAAGAGAAACTGCTGATAAATATGAAGAAAAATGTAGTTTCATGAAAGAAGCAATAATCTATTTATGGTTTGTAGTTTCTAAAGAAGGCCTAAAAATGGATCCATAGAAAGTCCAAGAAATTTGGAACTAGCCTGTTCCAAGAAACATATTTGAGGTAAGAAGCTTTCATGGTCTTACAAGTTTTTATATAAAATTTATCAGAATTTTTAGTCAGATTTGTGCACCAATTATTGAAACAATCAAAGAGACTAATCAGCCATTCAAGTGGACAGATGAAGCAGATAGAAATTTTAAGTTGTTGAAGAAGAAAATTACAAAAAGATCAATTTTAGCTTTGCTTGATTTTGAAAAAGTTTTTCAAGTTGAAATTGATGCT